>JAHREE010000228.1:8634281-8798663 GCA_033628505.1 Tringa tobata | reverse complement strand
CCGGCGCCGCGCCCTTCTCCCTCGGGCGGCGGGCTGGCGGTCAGCCCCTGCGGGGACCGTGCTCGGTCCCGCCGCCGCAGCGCTCCCTGCGGAGTGGAGAAGCGGGCTGGGGGAGTCCTCGCTGCTCCCCGACGGGGCTTCGGGAGCCGGTGCGGGGCTCGGCGGAGGGCTGAGAGGAGCGGCTCCTGGCGAGGCATGCGGAGCACCTCGTTGGCATGATAAAGGAGGGAGGTGAAGGATGCTCCGTAGCTGTAATTGTGCATGGCAAAATAGTAATTAAATCATTTGTAATTAATTAGTAGCTAAGTAAACCCGTCGGCACAGATAAGAGCCGAAGCGTATCTATTAGCCGGGTTGCTCTTTCCGGAGCGCGGATAGTTTTTAGCCCGCTGCGCTGAGGGCAGCCCGGGGGCTGGGCGGGCGAGGGGCAGCGGCTGCTGTGCCGGTGCCGTGCCGGTGCCCCGCCGCCTGCTGGCGGCAGCGTCCCCCGCGCCGCGGCGGGAACGCCGGGCCGGAGCGGCTGTAACGCCGGAGTCCCCGCGGAAGGGAGCCCGCTTCCTAACCAGATGCCAAGCACGGAAGGCATAGCCTCAGCTGAGTGGGCGACACGTTTATTTTACGTTGTTTTTGTCAAAGCCTTACTTTTGCCGAGCAAAATTCGATGAGGGAAAGATAAGGATGATTTCTGGCACATGTTGATTGTGGTAGGGTTTTTTTAATATTATTACTACTAGTAGTCTGAGCAAAATACTATCTGTTGCAGGCTTGGGTTTGCAGATACAGTGCTACCAGTGTGAGGAGTTCCAGCTAAATAATGACTGCTCGGCCCCAGAGTTCATCGTGAATTGTACAGTGAATGTTCAAGATATGTGTCAGAAAGAAGTAATGGAAAAAAGTTTTGGTAAGAATTTAATAATTATAGCTCCGTTTTTTTGTGTTGTGTAGCATTTGTTGGTTTTGGCTCCACTCATTCACAGTCTTCAGCTACGGATGAATCTGACCTAAAGGGACAAGATTCAATTTCTTATACTTCTGAGTGACTTTTAAAAGAAAATTATTAAATTTATTGAGTTGGAAACTGGTGTAAAAGCTGAAGGATGCAAGCCAAATGTTGATAAAGCTGTTAATACAGTCTTATGGGTCTCAGATTTAGCTTCCCTGCACTGGGAAATTAATAACAACAAGTTAGTTTAATCTCATTACAGTTAATTACATGGGCTTTTCCCTCAAGAGATGGAAGAACATTAAATTAGTGATTCCCTCCTTTCTTTTATTTACTCTAGCAATTCATATACTCTGAAGGTTCATCTTAAGGGAAGAAAAGTCTAGTCATCTTTGCTTTCATCCATAAAAAAAACCAAAACAACAAAACATCAAGCAAAAGGGAGGGATAAAAAGAACATTTTTGAGGAGGAGAGGAGGGCACAAATGGATATATTTGCCATACTCATTTTCTAAGTCTAAGGGGGCTTTTCCCACAGTGTAATTAAAATTGAAGTTAGCGTATTTGGAGATAAATGTGTTCAAGAGGAAACCATCTGTGATGCTGAGTCTTGTCTCTATTGTTTCCTGAGCTGTGCTAGGAATTACTTCTTTTTATTCAGCACTATGGACAGCACCTGAGATGTAGGGAGACAGGTCCGGGTTTTCAGAGCACCCGGCTGCTCTGCAGCCATCTATGCGAGTAGAAGACAGCTTTGATAGGGACTTCAGGGCTGGGCGGGGTGGCAGGGAAGTGTTTGTGGGAGTTGGAGTTCCTGCAGCATCCTGCTCTTGATGCCAACAGCCGTGAAGACACTGGGCGTTAAAAAAGGCAAAGTAGCAGTAACTCACTGGTGTGCCTCAGCTTAGATGTGACATCTGTTCCAAGCATCAGGCTTAGGAGCAGAGGGCAGCTTGGGATTTAAGAACCCGGATTGAAGGGGAAGCAGCTCTTTGGGATTGTGCATCTTGTAGCTGAGGGCAGTGCTTTAGAGCCTAGAGTTCACTGATGTAAAGGACTGTTATGCTGTTAATACAAATTGAGCTGTAGTCTGTCCTTTCTCAGTGAGTCCTTCAGTAACAGCAGGATCCCTCACCTCTGTCTTCAACAGTTACATTGGTTCTTTGTGTTAGGAAACTATTCATTCGTATTTTCAAAGTGCTTATCAATCAGGTAGGTCCACTTGTGCTGGTAGTTTCAGATCACTACATTAGGAATCATAGAGAAATAATAAGAATTGCTGTTATCGATCAACAATAGCTGAACTACTGGCTCTTCTGTTTCATCCTGGGTAACATCAGCCACAGCGACTGTATTTCTGTAAAATATGTAGAAGATCTCCAGTGTAGAAAAAAACAACCCTGTATGTTTAAAGGAAGATTAGTCACTTTCGAGCTATGTATGTATTTACTTCAAATTCACTTTGAGAGAGGGTGGGGATGGGAGAGAGTTATGGATTGCAAGGCACTTTTAAAGTCTGAGTATCTCTGAATGTAGGCTTTGCTATTGCACGCCACATCCTCTATAATACTTTTAATAGGTTTGAATGGATGTTATGAAGATTTGAAGGGCTGTAGACATGGACAAAACGGTCAGTTCTCACTGAATTCTTAACAGTTATTTGGTGTTTGGTTTTGGTTTGGGTTTTTTTTAAGTATCTTCCCCGTTTCCTTCATGTTTTCATTTCAGTACAACCCTAGACTGTATCAGCCTTCCAGAAGCATATCTGCAATCCTCCCTTCAGGTGAATGTTAGAAAAGTGTTTTCAGTCAAGTAAACCCCTCACAGATTAAAGTGCAGCTCTTCTGGATGAGTGGGCTTGCACGTGTGCATACGCACACCCGCAGATGTGTTAAGAGGCAGCCACTTGTGTGCTGCCTGTGTAGGATTGGGCAGGTAGTCATGCATCTCTTCTCGGATGAGCAGGTAAGGTTGCAGTCTGGCCAGTGTGACTGTGGCACACTGAAAAATAAACTGGAACTGTTTTAATAGATTTTAGACACACATTGATGCATAACTTGTCCTTACTTCTATGCAGAAATTGGTTTGCAACATAGTAAATAAGAAGCTCTTAAAAGAAACTTCTGGGTGGTTTGGTTGTTTTTTTCTTTTTTTTTTTTTCTGTAGAGTTTTAGATTGTCTATAAGCAGATCCTCAGATTTTCCCTTTAGGAGGTAACTAGCATGCTGTGCATAGCAGGTACCACTGCTCTATTTTATTTAATTTACTTCTGTAAATGCAGTTCTTATTCATTTTAAGCTTAAAGATTGTAAATTTCAGCTAGTGAATAAATCAGAATTTTTAACCTATTTCAAATTGAGTGAAATTTACATTGCAAACTTAGTTTCTCTGTTATCTTCAGTCAATTCTAGAGAGGATTGGTTGTAAAACAGATGATTCAGTTCATCATCCTTTATTGTTTCTTATTCCTAATTGATATTTAAATGTGTGTAATATAAATGCCTTATTCTCTCAAGTTTTATTTAATAATTCATTCTACTTTTACCAGTATATTTCATAACTTGATTCTTTTGGTTCTTGCTTATCACTGAATGCTGAAATGTTTCAAATATTGATTTTAATTTATAATAGACTTGAGTTTGAATTTTTAACCCAGAATATGAAAGATGTGAATTTGCATTTATTTGACAGCACAGTCCCATAATTAAGAGTTTTTCCTCTTGACTAGATACAGTCAAAGGAGTATAATTTAATTTTTATAGACTAACCCATTTTTGTCATTAATAAAATATAGCTGTGTCAGTGAGCAAAATGTTACAAGTTCCCCTAAACCTTATTTAAAAGTTAAATGCAATATTTTGACACAAAGGTCATGGTCTGAATCAGTAACCTATTGATATAGTCACCCTTCCTTTGCAGTATGCATTCATCTGTGTGTTTTGCTATCAAGGGGGTCACTGACTTACATTCTGTGGTGTGCCTACAGTATAGTCCCCAGCGTGTAGCCAGGGACTTTTTTTCGTATGTATATGTTGGTGTTCACTGCGTTGTGCAATGACAGCTCCATGGTTCAGCTTCATTTCTGTATTAAGCTTTCTATAAACAAGGCAGTGCAGAGCTACAACTCTGTGCATTTTTTTTCATTTAAGTTGTAAATAGTTGCTTATGCCTGATCATAGTTAAACAAACCACTCCTCTTCGGTTGCTATAAAATTAGCATTAGTGCTTTAAATGTCACTGTGTTCTCTCAGGACATTATCTCTGTTTCTGGAGAACCAATCTTGGGAAGTGCTTTTTGGCTTCAGGTGAGAAATAACAGCAGCATGTTCCTAACCCAGAGCTTAAAAAGTGGCTGTGACTGTGACAGTGTCTGATGCGAGTAGCTAAGAATGCAGATATTAGTCACTAATGTTTTGAATTGGATCTGCTGGCACGTTATCCCAGTTGTTTGTAGTATCAGGTAGAAATTTGCTCCATTTCACAACTTCAAATGAATTGAGCAGTATGTTGGCATGTATCTGATTAAGTGATTATGTGGAACTAGTCTAATTCTGCCTCCCCTGCAAACATGCACTTTGTTATGGCAGCTTATGTTCCAGTTGCACTTTGGGGATCTGCCAGTGCACAGAATCGGAGACTTTGTCAAGTAAATGACAACATGTTTTTCTCACTGTAAGCACAGTTGTATTTAAAAATTCTGCTTGAACAAGTTTTGATGCAGTCATGTTAACATTCTGTTCTAGTGGGAGATACAGAAGGACGGGACAATATTGTGCCTGCAATGCAAAATCTTACAAATTAATTTGTTAATTTAATCCTGAAAAAAAAACAAAACAAAACAAATCAGTGCGTTCTTCCTTTAGAGGGAAGCATGGTGGGCATGGGAAGTGGCACTGTAGACTGTGAAGTAATTTTTGTTCCACAGAAATTAACATAAGTGATACATTTCTAGTAGTGTGTAAATTAATTAAAGGACTAAAGTTCTTGCTTATAATAATTCCACTTGCAGATACTTTGAGGAAATACCCATGGTAGATTCCCCTCCCACTTCCCTCTATCCTTCCCATCCATGAACTTTTAACTTAGACATGTCAGTGGTCCTTTGTTTTTATAATCTACATAGAAAAAAGAAATCCCACAGTATATTGGGACATATGAAACTTCTTGATGATACGTATATATGATTTTATATGTATATATCATAGAAAACATACTGATAATGAAGCTTATGTTTTACTGAAGGCAAGAGCTATCTGAGCATTAAGGCTGATCTAAAACCTACTTAAGGCAAAATGAAACTTGCAATATGGATAGATCAGAAAGGAATAAAGCATGAAGGATGAGACAATCAGCCCAGAAAAGCAGCCAGTGTAAATTTCTCAGAGCTCTCTGCAAGTAAACCTGCCCATGTGTATGTTTTGAACAATATACCTTGTGCTCTAATGTAGTTGTGAACATAGTTTCACAAACTTTTACTTTTGTAAGGAAGGAAGAAAAATGATCCATAGTAGCAAGACTGATATTTTAAAATGTCTTTCTATATAGAACTAAGATTAATTATGAATTTTCCTTTGCACATGAATTGTGCATCATTATTTCTATTAACTTGTAATAAGAAAATTCTCTTACTTTTTTGGTTCATAATGGTGTTTTTAATGTATTTACATAGGATATAATCATGCAGTGTAATTAAAGTAATTGCTGTAATTGTGTGCTTAAAAGCAGTGCATGGGAACATCATGAAAGACCATCAGCTCGCTCTTGAGCTATAATTTTAGTTATTTAACTCTTCTCAGTATTGGTTTCCCAGTCATTTGTTTTATCAGGCAGAGGAAAACAGTGTCTAAGTTGTGTGATGAGTTGGCCTATGGTAAGTTCTTTACCTGTTATTATTGCTTTTTTTTTTTTTTTTATCTTATTGTGTTGCTCCATGATTAAGTTGTTTTGTGTATGGCTGTTCAGAATTACAGAAGCACATACTTTTTTTCTGTTTTCATGTATAGTACTTCCCTTAGTACTACTACTAGTTGCATACTTGTATCAAGGGGATATTATACTCTGGTGTCCACTTATTGACAAAATGATTAAAACAGCAAACAAAGTTTAATGTCTTCAGAATCACTGCAGGCATTAAAGTTTTATAGGTAACAGCTGCATCCCCAGTATCCATTTAGAAACAGTAAGAAACATCCACTGGATTTTTTATTTATTTTTTTTTCTACACTGTCTATTTTGGTCAAAGCATATCAACATAACTCAAAAGAACTTTTTTTTTCTCTTTAGTCAAAGTACAATATAATAAATCTTTACTGACAATTAATAAAGAAAAACTTGGCATGTGGTAGTTGTTACCTATAGTATGGCATCTGGTGCTACTTGGTCCCCAGTGAAATTAAGACATTGTAACCAATATTGGAAACATGCAGTTTATTTTTGATACTGAATAAAAAACTTGCAATATATGTTGTTAATTTGTACTACATGCTGAAAACTTGGCGCTGTGGATATATTACCATTCAGAAACACTTTTTTCAGATGCCAAAGCTGTTTTCTTACTAGTAAATTCCTTCCAAACTCTGGGTTGCTCAGAAAACTTCCAGCCACGTATGGGATGAACTGAACTAAGTGCGTTGGCTAAGGAGAAATCATAGGCAGCATGTAGTAGAGTGCCCTTCTGACTGCCTTTTAGTATCAAAAAGCAACAGTGGAGTTAACAGTTCAAGCAGTTTATGACTTTAAAGTCATGACAAAGATCCAAGTGCAGCAGTGATGAAGGGCTGTATTTTTTTAAGGAAGTTGTGGTATCTGGTCCAGTGAATTTCATTTTTCACAGGGCATGGACAATAGCTTTTTATGTTATTTTATTTCTCAGACTTGTATGAAAGATATACAAATGATTTTTGTGAGGGTACAGTGCCCATAAACTGGTGTCTCTTAAACCTCTTTTAAGCATTTCCTATTGCTTTTCACACACAAATGAGCCTGTGCTTCCAAAAACTTCTTGTGGTCTGACCCTCTCACTTGTCTTAGCTCCTTATCAAAACATTAGTAAGCATGTTTTAATTAATCCAAACTGTTTCCATTTCCACTTTTTATTTTTAGTCTGGATATTTTTTGGAAAACTTGATACAACCTATTTTGTGAAATTGCCAATGAGTTTCTGAATAGGGAAAAAGTAAAATAAAACCCAGGTCAATTCTACTCTGAAGTTGATCAGGCTGTAAAACTGTAAGCATGAAAATAGCTAAAGACATAAAAGCTGAATGGATTTCAAAGGTACTGGCATGTGAGTGTAAACGTGAGCCTTTCCATTGAAATTGGTAAGAACATTAATTAGTAGGATGCAACAAGACTATTCACGTGTAAAATTATTTATGGGACTTATTACAAGAGTACAGCACTTTACCATTCGTAAAGGCATAAGGACTGCGGCGTCCCAGTTTGCTTCAGCAGATAAGGATTGTCAAGAAAAATGCCAATACATGATTCTGAAAATTAAGTCTAAGGTCACCTCTCTTGCTGGAAAAGAATGTATATTTTAATCTTGATATCTAAGGTGTTTACTTACCTTTATATCAGGAAAGCACAGATGATGGAAGGCTGTGAGCCAGCTTTGTTTGAAGGCTTGTATGTTTTAGTGCTTGCCTCTAAGTCCACATTAATGAGCAGAGAAATGGATAAGAACAGTAGAAAACAAAAGAATTATATCTGCAGGTGAAAGCTGAGCTTTGACTTTTAGCCTGTAGCCTTCTGTGGCTTTAAAAAATTATTTGATAATACCACCATTAGCAGCTGTACTTAACTTTCTCAGCCCATGCATTTTTAAGCAGTTTAATGCCTTGCTTCTGCTTTGTGATACTGCGAGCAACGAGAAAGAATACTTTGTGCCATCATTTACATTATTAACAATGCAGTTTTGATTCATATTTCCAGTACCAGAATTAGAAAGTGCAACTTAAAGATACCGCAGTAATCCAAACCCATGTCCTCTGCCGGTCAACAATTGTCCAGTTTTCTTTGAAGGTGATTTAATTTCTGCAAGATGCCATGCCATTTAGGGTCAGAAAGAGGGCGAGGAGGCCAGCCTTTATTGTCAAAAGCTTCCTATTAGTTTCAGCAAAAAAAGTACAACTTTTTATAAGTGCCAAATGTATGGAGGAGTTGTGATGATATTGAGTCAAGTTTTCATAGAAAATCATGATGAAAGTATGCTAATTCAACCAGGTAGGGTTTGGTAGGGGGATATATTATTTTGGTTTTATATTTTTTACAGAATTCTATACTCCTGTAAGAGCCTAATGGCATGAACATGCTTTTATCTTGTCTACCTAATGCATCAAAGGGAGGGGATTGGGATGAAATAGCTGCAGTCCTAAACCACAGGACAAAAAATCAGGAAGTGTGTGAGCTTTGAAATAGATTTCAAGTCACTTAATTTCAGTGCCTCCATTTTTTTTTCATCTGGAAAGCACTGATCATGGTTACTTGAAGTATTTAATTAGCTGTTTTCAAGTCAATTAGTAAATTTCATGATAAAATTTTTGGCAAGGTGCAAATTATTTAAACCACTCATGAGCTCCAGAGAGAAAGTTGAGAAGATGAGGATAGGAAGAGTTACTGTTGGATATGGTTATATTTTACATTGGCTTAACTGTTATTTCAGCAGTGCGTTTGGAATCGTAGATGAAAGGCTTTGTGTTGGGGAACCTTAATTCCTATTTTAAACCACTGAAAACATGATCTGTTCGGGGAAGCACAGTGTCAGAATGATTGCTTTTCAACATTCAGTCACCTTCTAACATATTTAGAACCTTATTAGATAAAATATTTATAATCACTTCCCCTAGAAAACAGAGAGCAAATTGCAATAGGACCTTTTGCAGTCTGTCACTGTATGATATATGTGAACAGGTACTAGCTAACGAATAGACAATTATCATACCAAATCCACTGATGGGCATAAAAAATAATATGAAAAGTAAAAAAAACTAAAAAGAAGGAAAACGTGCAGATTCACCAAGACTGGAAGATGGAAAATTTCAGTGAAATAAGATAATTGGAACTACTAAGGGTACTAAAACAACAGAGGAGTGTCAGTTCATGCACATAGTCCTTCTGCCTGTCCTTATGAACAACGTTAAGAGAACACTCAAACCAATCACATACAAATCATGAAAGCACACTAACACACACTAGAGCTGGGACAGCTGTTGGGGGCTTCACATGGCTTGTGTGTGCCACAATATGAGTTGTCCACTGTTGGCTTGTTTTCTGCTTTTTGCTTGGAGGAGATGGGCAAGATTAAGCACCAAATCTAAGAGCTGAGTGGAGAAATTCTGCAAATTCTTAATGGCACACCTCAAGACTTGCCTTGATCTGCCTGCTAACCTTCTCAGTTCTATTAAGTTGTACAACTTCTCTACGCATTTGAAGCTGTGGCTCTGTGTATGTCCCCAACTCCTGGTCCAATCCTGAGAAGGCAGTTTTGTGACTGCTCAAGGATGCCTTGTTCCTGGACCCTAGCTGGGCATAGGCTGTTTTCTAATGCTCTGAAAGACTTGATGTAGCAGGCATACTGGGACTATGTGCAGAAGACTTTGCTAGAGCAGTATTTGTGGAATGGGTTGCAGAAGACATATCTGACTTTATGTATGCCTGTGAAATTGGATAGGTACAGAATACTGTAGCAAAAGCTTTTTTTACAAAATGAGGAGTGTCAGTTATTGCCTATGAGATAGAGCATTTGCTTTGGAAAACTTAGAGTTGGGTGAAGTGACATCATTTACTTGATAGGAGTCAAACTTTAAGAGTTTTGTGGCCATGAGGCCACAGACTGTTCTGGGGTGAAGCAGAGGGCTGCGGTTTCCTGCTGAGGTGTGCCATTGCAAAAAGCCATTTCAGAGTAGTGGGGTCACAGAGTGGGAAGGTGACTGTCTTTTTTAGAAATTAGGTCACTGAACTCAGAGTTGGTATCATTGTTGCCTATTTCAGCTTCAGAGACTCTATGTAATATTTTGCTGAAGAACAGTCTCAGGAGTACAGGTGCAAAGTAAAACTACACACTACTAGGATTATGGTTGGTTTTTAAGTTGGAGAGTCGTGCTTACACTTGCTCTTTTTTGTCTGTACCTGCTGTAACAGAAGAGTCAGAGGGGCCTAATAAGATCCTTTGAAGCAGTAAGAGAAAAAGCTTGGACCTTCTGGTACCTTCTGCATACACACAGTGTAAGAAGCAGGTGTGATGTCACCTTTTTTGGTTGTCCTAGTAACAAGTTAAGCTGTTATTCAAGAGAGCATGTACTAAGCTCTGCATACAAGGTAGGCGGAAGAACTCTCACTTTTGGATTTGAATAAATTGTAGCATGAATTGTTTGTTGCTATCAAGACTGAACATACCTGCAGGTGGCCAAAAGAGAGTGCCAGGCTGTGGATGCACAGGACTAGGCTGCAGCTGAGCAGGGTTGAGCTGACAGCTGGGGAGGTGTGTATAGAATGCATCTAGGTGAGCAAATCAGTATTATCAGCAGAAATCACAGAAAACCCTTGAGATTTACACCATCACTTCATTGCATGGAGTAAGGCAGAAGTGCTACAGAAATAGTAGTCTGGGCATCAACACTATCTAAATGTATGATCACACAGGGCAGAGGTGTAACAATGGGCGACTTGTTCAGTATAGGAGTAAATTTTCAATGCCCAATTTAAGCCCAAGCTTTTTCTTTTTTTTTTTTTAAAAAGAAAGAAAAAAGAAAAGTAGGTGGATGTGGAAGGAGAAGGTGTGGAATATTGTTGCATTATCACACAGATATTCTAGCCTTGTGTACTCCGCTCTCTTCAAGTACTTGTACCTGAACTACATCCTCAACCAACCTCCCAAACCTTGAAGCCAAAAAGAAGGAAAATCTACTGGTCAGTAGTAGGTACTTAATAGTAAAACGTCATGATAGTGGCTGTGCATATGCATAACCCACACTGCTGTTGGGGGGCTGTAAGCCGTGAAAAAGGAAGAATTATTTGGTACTCATTCATCAAGAGATTAGGCAGTAAATATACTAATTGTATATTAGTAAATACACTAATTGAGCACTGGAGTAAACTGCTGAGGGTAGGTAGGTGGGAATGTATCAATGCATCCCAGTAAAAGCAGAGTGTAAAATGCCCTTGCCTAGCCAGCGACTTGGAATAGTCTGAGGGAGAGGAAAAGCTCCTACAAAAGTTTGCAATTGTATTTCTAGGTGATGTGTTAATGAATGTATCAAGCTGATTGCTCAAGCAAGAATATCCGGTAATTAGCAGTTATGTCTGTGGTATGAGTCTTATGAGGCAGATAACCACTTTGAAGAACTGTCTGCAGTTCAGCCTGCTGGTGGCGAATGATTCGGGAAGATCTCAGAAACAGTTTCAGAACTGGCTCAACAGAACAATAAACCACTGCAAGAGAGGAGTCTGAGGAAAAGTCTCTGGAGATAATCCCGGAAGGCTGCTGCTGCCCCATCTGAACTCAGTGGGTGAACTGCAGTAATGGGGGTACATGAACCTGTTTGCTGGAGCAAGGACCATAGTGTTCCTGGCATCAAACCACAGAAGTCAGTTGTACTGATTTATTTCAAGAGTTCAAGAGTATTCTTCCTGCCTTTCTTTAATTCATACTGCTTAAAGTGCCATTGCTTTTTCACACTCATGGTAAAAAAAAAAAAAAAGACAAAGTGAAAGTCACAGCTGAAGTGTTTTAAAAATGCCACTCCTGTAGTGCTAACATTCTCTCTTTTTCCCATCGATCTTTTATGCCTGTTTTCATTGTATCTTGCTATAAAGATACTCGGAGAAAAAAGCACCGCCTTTCTACGCTGATCAAGTTCAGTTCATACCCGATGCTTCATAAAAAGCACAGTTAGTGTATGATAGCAGCTGATTAGCGAGCTCAAAATAACCTATCAGCACTTAAAGAAAAAAAACTTGGATATGAAGGGCATGTCTTTAGCCAAGTAGCTATTGAAAACTTGATAGAAGTGCTGACTTCTTTAATTATGTAAAGAATCTTGTTACAATTCAGGTTACTAGAGCTGGGAATGGGAATAAACAATCATTTGGGAGTGAAATTTTCTATTGTAAGACATATTTACAGAAAAGCCACAGGAGAAGTGTTATAATGAGATTTTACTACTAGCTACATTCTCTGTTTAGGCGTGAACACAGTCCATCTGTGAGTGAAACTTTGAGTTGTAAAATTTCAGTTTGTGCAGGAATACTGTGTTTGGACTTCAAAAGGTGCTCCGGATTATTCTGTGGAATTTATCCTGCAGAACAGAACTGTTCTAAACACATGGAGTTCAGGTGCGGGACTTGCAATTTTTTCGCAGTAGAGGTTTCCTAGAGTTGCCTGGTGAAAATCGTGCCCCAGAGGGCATTATCTAATTGTTCGCAGCACTGAACAATTCTAGTTTCCTCGTCTACAGGAAAATTGCAAAGGATATAATATTTCACGGACCTAACTAATAAATCACTTACTTGTTCAAACTGCAAACAGGGCTTTGCAGGAATCCTGTGGAAAGGAAATGGCAGGAAGAGAGTGATCTATAAAACAATCGGACTAGAAAATCTGCCGATGTCAAAAGCTTTTTAGAGGCTTGGTTTTTGAAGGGATAGTTGAGATTCACTGCTTTTCATAGGGAAGACTGAGGAACAGCCGAGTTTGATGGGTGGCTGTAGGTGCAGGGAAGGAATCTGTGATGAGGAGATGCAGGATTAGAGATGGGAAAACAATCGCTGTGCCTAGTTGCGTTGAATACAGGATTCCTTTCTCAAGAGGGAAGGGGAAGGAAAAAAGTTAATTGTAGCCATGGGAAGGGTCACGTCTGCCTCGGCACTTGGAAGACTGCAGAAGGAACATGGACAAAGCACCAGGACTTTGTGGGAAACATAGCTGAGATTTCAGTATTGTAAGCCAATCAGCGGCAGCACAGTTGAGGCTCCTTGACAGCAGTGGTTTGTCAATAGAGACAGAGCGCTCTTCTTTTTGCAAACTATAGTAATAAAGATTCTGCTTCTTGATCTGTGTGTTTTTGCCATTACAGCTAGAACAGCCTGTAGCTCCTCTTCCGTCTTGAGAAGAGGCTCTACCTGCTGTTTTGATTGATTGAAGCTCACTGGAGACAGAGGAAGATTTAACACTGACTTGGGGGTTCTCTTCATAAGTTTAAGTAGACAGATAGCCTTAAAACACGTTTCAGAGTTTAGATTTGCAGAGGGAGAACACAAAACAGGGAAACCCCTGCATTGTTGGGATGGCAGCAATGTTGTGACAGTATAAAAGAATTGCTTTAATTAAAACTCTCTGAAGACAGGAAATCTTTCTTTCTGAGCATAACCCAAACAAACAGTGTGTTGCTGCTCTACAAAGCATTTCATACAAAGCAGTCGCTACTTCAGGGGTGTCTACTGGACTGTGTAGGTGCTGTAGTGCTTATTTCTGCAGTCCCTGGGGACCAAACCAGTGTCTGCAGGTGCTGTAAGTTCAGTACCTACAATTCCTGCTTCACTCCCTCCAAAAAAAGCCTTGATTGCTGTGTATTTAAAAACATTCTCAGGCCATGCTACAGGATGCGGAGACACTGTTCTCCAAGGGAGAACTCCTCTCTTGCCTGTTGCCATGTTCTTCAGAAGAAAAAGAAACTTTTGAGAACGCCATGTTCAAAAGGAATAGTGATTTTATTATCCTTAGAAATATTTACCTCTTTTTGTTACTGTAAGGCAATGTAAGCAAACCTCCATTATCTGTTTATGTCTATGTTTTTCCAACACACAATTTCCGCTGTATCAGAAAAATTTGCAGAAAAATTGTAGAGTAATCAGGGGTGGAACTGCCACAACCATTTTCCACTGTGACAGGGGAAAATACAACTGTGTATTTTAAAGCCTTTATAAACCATTTTAAAATAACAGCTTTGTACATCAGAATGTACTTTTTTCAGGTAAAAACAATTTGAGAAATTATAACCTTAATTAGATTATTAGTTAAAATTAGATTAAATTAAATTACATTAAAAAAGGAAGATGTTCAACTCGGAAAAGCCATTTCTGTACAAATGGAAATTGTTCTTGTTGAGGGTATTAAGCTTCAAAGACAGCAAGAACTGCGATTACCTGGAAAAGTACTTCTAGTTTTTCTTTAAAAAAATAAAAGAAGGGGGGATGGGAGATGAAAGTTTTGCTGATAGTCTTTCTCCTTTTACTATTGGTTACTTGTCTCTGTGTGGCAAATGAACAAGAAAAGGAAAAAAATGCTCAAAAGACAAATTAACAGCACAGAAAACTGTAATTACTTTGACACCTTAAACAACTCAGACATGTTCAGCAACAGAAGCAGAAGTCATTTTCAAACTAACTGCGTTTCAGTTATAGCTATTCAAACAGCTTATTCCAAAGGATGAAGAATTCTGGTGATAAAATGCATCATTTGATAAACATTATGTAAATCAAGTTAGTAATGTTTTTGGTTCCAGCCAGAATCAAACAAAAGAAAATTCCAAGCCGCAGTGCAGAGCTGTTGGCCATGTCACAGCTGAGGTGTCTGGCTTCATCGCCAGCCTTGCTTTGGAAATGTAAACTGGTTTTACAACAGTTTTCAAGCATGAAACTAAGTAACTTTGTTCTGTGTCACAGGAATCATGTACCGCAAATCCTGCGCGTCTTCGGCAGCGTGTCTGATAGCCTCTGCTGGGTACCAGTCCTTTTGTTCTCCGGGGAAAGTGAACTCTGTTTGTATCAGCTGCTGCAACACTCCACTCTGCAATGGACCCCGGCCGAAGAAGAGAGGGAATTCTGGCGCGGTGCCGAGGGCACACGCGATAACCACCGTTCTGCTCCTTAAATTGGCTCTTTTGTTCTTGTATTGCTAAACTTCAAGCAAGTTTTTTGCCCTGTCACAGTTTGTTCTGTCTCCTCCTTCCTTCAAAGACACTGCAATTATTTTCTGTTTGTTTCCAAATCCCTGTCAACAAGCGAGGGAAGTTCAATGGCTGTGGGGAGAGAGGGGCTGATATTTTTGGCAGCTAGTGAATTCGGTTAGCAGATTGAATTTCCAGTGTGCACTTAAAAATCCCAGCAGCAGGATATAGAACTCCTGTTCTTTTTGCATAATTGGAAACAAATCCATCTGTGTTACTCCTTTTAAGATGTAGTCAATTCCTCAGTCATTTAATTTCCATATTTCTAAGTTCATTGCTAATCATTAACTTTGCCTTATGAAGTCATACTTGATGTTCACAAAGGCCATTTTTGTGTGTCTGGACTGGGCTCTGAGCTACTCTCTAGCGGCACGACTTCCAAGCTGGGCTCCGGTGCTTCAAGACCCGGTTTCTGTGGACTGCAGTCAGGCTTGGTCTCATTCTGAAAAGTACTTAAATAAACTTTGCTGTTGCCCTTTGTAGAAGAATTGTGCCTGGATGACATGAAGAGCAGCGGGCGTAGAGACCGGTTGCTCCTTTCTCTGGAGCTCATGTTGGCTCTGAGAAACTTCTCCTTGTTGGCATGCTCTATTGTCAGGCGGCAGCAGAGGACCTGCAGAAACACACTGCGGAACTGCTGAGAAGAGATGTTGTAGAGGAGGGGGTTCACCACCGAGCTGAAGTAGAAGAAGATGTTGGTGATGGGGAGAAGACGGATGTACACGTTGAAGTAGGTGACAGTCCAGTCCTGCTTTGGTTTAGCAGCAGCCATGATCCTTCTGACCTGGTTTGGCATCCAGCATATTGCCAGAGTTGCAACAATCAGTCCTGCCAACAGAAAGAGGAAGAAAGAAGTGTGCGTACATGGGGGAAAAAAACATAAAATATTTAGTATCGGTTCTGCACTTACTTGTTAGGAAATAGTATCAATTTTTCACTGTTTTGCTTGACAGCTTTTTCTGCCAGTAACATTTTTTTGTTTGTTGTTTTTAATAACTGTTACAAGGTCACTGCAGCACATGCTCTGACAAAAGACTGCGGAGTGCTTGGATAGTGTTTCTTTGTACCTACTGTCATTTATTAGTTATCAAAGCGTTCTTTCATTGATATCTGTGTCTTTGGAAAGAATGCATTTTGTTTGTTTGTTTGTGTTCTTACATTTCTTATGTCTTTCCCTTTACTTTGAAAAACAAACAAAATAAATAGAACCTATAGCCATATTAGATCAGGCAATACCCAGAAGAGATCAGATTCTTGTTTGTACTTTAAAAAAAAAAATGTATGCATAATAATATATTTCATGTTATTTTTGGTAAATTTCCTCTTACAGAAGATATTTTTAAGTAAAATATGTATGGATCTTTTTATGGTAATTAAGATATGTTGGGCTTTCTTAAAAATCAAATTCCAGTGGAATTAAATTATGAATGTAAATGAGAAAAAACCCAAGCCTAGTCATGAAAGTGTAAGCAGTTTCAGATTATAAATTATGCTTAAAAATGTGGTATCTGACCATTTTGTATTTATATGTAAATATAAATACATGTTGCTGCATCACTAATGGCATTAAAAAGAGGGTGACTTAAGTGTTGGATGTCTGAAAATTCTGCCTCTGTGGACCGGTGTTCCCTAGGGTTGCAGCAGTGTTGCCATCTTCAGAACGGCAGCCCTGGCGAAACGCACGGTTGAACTTGAGCGGGCTGTTCCTGGGCCAGAGCCAGGGAAAGGTGCTCAAATCCTTGCTGGCATCCACTGCTTCTGGTGCACATAAGCACTGGAAATCCAGACATCTTGCATGAAATACCAGGTACACAAAATAATTCCTCTCAGTGCTCCCCCCACCAAGCACTACTTCTGAAACACGGTGCAGGCACCCGTTTACTGTTTCCACTTTGGTTTTCTCTTTGCAGGAAACGTGTCTTGTATGAACACCCAATGGGAGCAGAAGCTGCAGGATGGCTTCCCTGCTGCGGAGGCACAAAACAGTAGAGAGCACCCTGAAGGTGCAGTTTTCACTTCCAATAGACTTTTGTTATATTGTTAACTCCATTCTCAACAGAAGCACAGAAATGTTTTAATTCTTATCTGTCTAGACCAAGTCAGGTTGCCCACATTGAACAGACCCCTGTAGGAATGCAGTTCTGAAGTAGCGCACGCTGATTTCTTCAAGCCAGGAAGACGGTGCTTCAATAGTGGGAAGATATGAATGTAACGGGGAAGGGAGGCAGAACAGAGAAGAAAGATTTTTTTCACAACTTTGAGACTGCCAGAGCTTAAGCAGAGTATGTCCAAGTGCTCTCCACCACCACCCCAAGCAAAGAAAAGGTATGAAATGTCATCTTTTTTTTTTTTTTTGGAAGAAATTAATTTTCTTAATGAAAGCTATAACAACTTTATTATCTCACTGAGATACCAAATAAAACTTGTCTCTTTGATCATTTGCTTCTGTAATCACTTAAGGTCACAATAATTTGGGTCGGATGGGGAAGCAGCATAACCTATACTTACAGCAGGAGCTGAAGAGCCCTGGAAGGATATTCTTAGAAGGCGAGCTGTTACCGTTACCCTTTTCTGTTCTTTAACCTCCTCAGCCACAGCCTCTTTATTCCCATTCCTACACGATCCCGTGCCCCTTTGCTTGGCTGCCCAGCTCTTTGCCTTGCCTCATTTTTCAGTACACGATCTGTCCCTGTCATAAGCTGATCTGAATTTTGTATTAGTCCTGCAAGTTTTCCAGCCCTCAGTGCTTTCTTCTCTGCTCTCAGCATAACAAATACAGGGATAGTATTGTTCTGTCCTGGCACGGACCAAAAGAAAATAAGGAACTCTGAGAGCGGTGACCTATAAAATGCAGCGAAAAGATCCTACTGCTCCGTTGTGACTTTTTCTCCTGTGCAACTTAAATACAAAGCCCACAAACCCAGGTCTGCAGAATCCTTGTCAAATTTTACTGAATGATCTCTTTCAAGGGAAAAGAAAATAAGCTCTATAGCATATTTTTTTTGTTGTTGCTCTTAGTTAGAAACAGGATACTTCATCGTGCTGATTAATAGTTTCCTAAATTATGAATGCCGCTGTGAGAAATTGAGCAAACAATGCGTGCATTCAGTTTTAAAGCTCAAATGCAGTGCTCTGAGAGTTGTGATTTTTTTTGCTTGTATCTGGATTCTTTGCCATTGACCTTTCTTTTTAGTTCAAATTGCCAAATGCTTAAGATTCCCCCTTCTTTGGACACTTTTGTTCTGGGGAATTGAATATTTCGTTGCGTGTGTAGCAAGTGAAAAATGAGCTGCTTGTGCCCTTGCACAGTGCGGTGAGGATAGGCTTTTGCAGGGTGGGAGGAGACGTCTGTGAAACTTTGTTGTTTTCCAGGGATGAGCAATTGTTCATTTTTACACTTGAAAAAAATGCCTGTTAATTCAAAGGAGATGCACCATGTAAATAAAAAAGCTGACAAATTCACTATATTTTTTCCAACTGTTCGCACTTGACGTGAAGGTACGAATTAAACTGAACTGCATCAGAGGAAATGCGTTATGTTCAGACTTTGGCATATTAAATATTTTGACTGAATCACTACTGCCATCAATTTGAACAGGTACCCAGGCTGTAGAAGTCTGTGTTGTACTGTAACGTGCAGAAGGTGCTTAAAGAACATTGTATCAGCTTGAATATAAACTAAACTGCATCTTACACGGGTACTGGTCCATTTTTCACTAGAGCTTGCTGCCTGCTAGGAATTAAACTCTTTCACATTTCCTCTCATATCCAACTTTCCCTTCCGCTCGTCTTATTGAAGTGAAAAAAATCAGTAGCTCCATTTTTTTTCCATTTTCTGGAGACTGCACTGAAGTGACACACTAGATGAGAGCAGAGATTTATCTTCCATGGAATAATGATGTTTATAAACAAAGTAATGCTGTGGACCAGTGACCTCCATCACTGGCACTTGAAATTTCTAACACGCATTTGAACGACTCAGTTTAATCATCAGAAGTGCATTAGACCATGCCAACAGAAGCCAGGAGCCCTCGTGTTATCTACTTGACTATGTGTAAGTGAATACATCTCAACCTTTAAGTGTTTGATCTTATAATCTATTTAACATTGACGTAGATATTTCAAGGTAACAAAAAAACCAACCAAACCATGAAAAGATCCTTGACTAAAATCCTTTTAAAAAGCTAAGCCATAAGCCAGCCACACAATAGTTTACTCCAAAGAGGAATTTCCACATTCAACTACTATTTTAATCTGAAAAAAAATCCACCCCAAACCTCTTTAAAACCGAAGCATACAAATTTAACAGTGATTTAAGTTTGGGAATTGTTATTGTAACTTCCCAAAAGTGGATCTTACAATATTAATTCTTAATATGTGACAAAGGATCATTTATGTAGCAAAATAAACCTAGTGCTTAAGTGCCAATAAAATAAATACGCGTTGCTGGCACAGAATAGGAGTTTGGCAGTCATCTGTCCCTTAGCAATACTTTTTTATTACTCAGAACATTCCTCTGGGCCATAGGGGACTGAATTAAATTCATTATGAACTTTATTGGGAAGGATTTTAAATAGGCGCGAATGTCTGGTAGAGTGAAGGGGGCTTCTTTCTCCATCCTTCCAGATTTTGTTCATTCTTCTATTGAATACATTTTTGTCTTTTTTTTTTTTTTTCTGCACCTGAACACTTAAATCTATCTCCTTTTACAGTCCAACATTTCCCCTCTATCCAGGCCACCACCAGCCATCCCACGAAACTTGGAATTGTCTACAAAATTATAATTGTCACTGGGAAATGCCAGCCCCAGGCTGGATTTGGCTGCCATAGCCCATTAACCCAGGTTGTTGCGGGGACCCCATGTACACGGTCCTTTGCCTGTGCCACTTAACCCCGACCGCCCTGGTGCGTCAAGGTCTGCCGGGCACTGAGGCTGCTCTCATCACAATTAGCTTAAGCAGCATTAAACTCAAACTTTGCTTTTCTGTGATTTAATTAATGGCACAAAGGCGGGTTCCCAACATCTGCTTGTAAACTGACATTTAAATGGCAATTGTCAGTGGCATATAAACATATGGTTACTGAGTTATGACTGAAGTGCAGGCAGCGACGCAGTTGGTTCAGAGGGAGAGTTTATTTAGCCCTCAATTCACATTTGCATACTTGGCCCGACTATGCTCAAAGGTATAATGTGACATGAATGCCCTGTGCCTTACTCACACAGCCTCCCAACCGGGCATCAGGGGTGTCCGCTCCCAAAAGAGGAAAATACCGAGACCATCCCTCATTCTTAAGTCTGCCATCACAAAGCACTACTAATCATGAGGAAAGCCCTTGGTCCCTATTTGATTCTGCTACAAACGGCTTTGAAAACACAAGGGCATACACTTTCTCACACATCAGGTTCTTGATGGTCATAACACTCATCACTACTTACTTGGGAGAAGGTCAAAAGCAAAGACTCCAGTGCTAATTAAAAATGTGACTTTCAGGAGGTGGGTGTTGGCAGGTATTTATGTTCTGTTTATTATTTTAACCAGGACTCAAAAATCTTGTTCTTCATTAGAAATAGGGACATAAATCATTAGTTTATTGTCTTTCTTGCTTTTAAGAAAAAAGTCAAGCCACAAGCCGCAGTCTTCAATCATGGATATGACCTTCCCAACTGCAGATCAATGCAGAGCTGTCTTCCAGCTTCTGCAGCTGCTCCGTGCCTCTGCTGCTGCAGTGTCTGCATGTGAGACATCAGCCACCATATGCTTATTGCCTACTGACAATTGTCATTTAAATGTAAGGTTACAAACAGCTGTTATTTCACTGCTGTGAGTCTGACTCGTGAGTGCAGGAAGGAAACCGACCCCGGTGGTAGCAGATGGCTGTCGGCAGCCCGAGCAATGCAGATGGCTCTTCCTGAGTGGTGGTAACCTGAGGAAGACTGGAGCACCTCAAGGAGGGGACTGTCTTCTTGGCTGTCCAGCCTCAAGGATTTCCTACCAGTGCTGCTTCTGGCAGGTAAGAGTTTGGGGACGTTTCTCTGGTAGAATTTCAGATCCAGATCAACACGGGACTCAAACCCCTCTCTTGTCTCTGACCAACAGCAACTGGCTGCTGGTGAGGCACAGGGTGACTGGGGTGGGAGAGAGGAACACACCTTTTACCACTGCTCCCGGCCCTGTTACTGCCTACCCCTTCAGCTCCGCTGTCTTTAAGGTCAGCAGGTTTGAAAGCAAGACCCAGAGAGGAACAGCAGCATTTCTTCAGTGCTTCTGTGGAACTTACAATGTTTCTGCCCAACTGCCAGAGCTGGTATCCCCACATGAATGGGTTCCTACAGCATAAATCATGTCCTAAAAGGCCTTTGTAGGTCCCAGACAAGTCGTGACATTCAGTGCTGTCATGCCTGCACCCTTTTTGTGCAGCCTGCCCTCATGGTCTAACTGGGAAACCTCTCTCCTCCTGTTCTCTGAGACAGAGAATTAGGATAAGAAGGTGATGGGACATATTGGAAAGATAATCCTTCAGAGAGAGTGACGTGGCCACACTCATCTTGCCCACACACGCTTCCTGAATAAACGCAAGAGGCCCAGGTAGGCCACTGCGTTCTCTGTGCATTAAAGAGAGCACATAATTAGTTCCAGCTGGCACGCAGACAGCGCCACACCTCACACAGGCATGAGACAAGCTTACCACAGGGATCCTAGCAGATCCGCAGGTGTCCCCTGCTCAGCATTAACAGCATCGTTTCGCAGGCAGCGAGTCACAGCTGGATCTCAGAATCAAAGTCTTGCCGATTCGTGTCCTGTGCTCTGCGCTTCGCCCCCGGCCCTGCGAGCGGGGAAGTCGCTCGCTCTCGGTTCGAGTTACTACAGGAAGCACCACCAACCAACCAGGCTGTAAACCAGAAGCGGTGGCTTTGCTGCCCTTTCCACTAGTGACAGTTAATGTCACATTGCCCCCAAATCAATCGCTCGATCCTGCATTCAGTTCATGGAGCGTCACCGCCATCAACAAGGGTTTTGCTTGAACGGGGGCTGGGGAGTGCTCCGTGTGCGGGATACAGCACCTGACGGAGTTTGCAACGGGAGAACAGGGATTGATGTAAACTCCCTCCTCCCTCTCAACCGCACGCAAGTTCCTTCTGCTGAAGGACAAACATTATAATAATAATAAGCACATATTGATGTATGTTGAGGTGAATATAAAAATGTATTAACCTGAGAGATAAATATTGATACTGCTTTGTTTGTGTCAATATTTAGTTCAAGGGACAATAAATTTTAATATTCACTGAAACAAGTCAATATGTGCATTGGTACATACATTTTGTATAAGCTCAAATTATTCAGCAACTCTGTTCCTTTTATCCTCAACTTTCAGATTCACAGATTTGCCTTTCAAAAACGGTTCTCTGGAAGGGAAGGAGACAATAAGTAAATGATCCCTACTCAGGCAGTAACTACAGGGAGAAAATAAGATATGGCCAGTGTCTATCTCCCAGTGATTTCCCCATCAGAGTTTCTCTAACCACCAGGGAGATCTGCAGGCTCACTTTGGGATCTGACACTGGATCCGAGCTGGCTGCTAAGTGTGCAGTCTCCTCGGAGAACAGGAGTTTCCCCGTTGCTGCCCACCAGCAGCTCACTGCCCTTGCTGTGGAGCCACCTCACGAACAGACCCCGTGCCCTGGGCTTCCACTGGCAAAGCAAAACTGAGATAGAAACCCAGCCCCTGCTCCTGCCTGTGCTGGTGCTGCAGGGGTGACAAGGACAAAGGAGACAGGGAGACAGCATTTTTGTCACCAGCACAAGCAGGCAAATCTCCAAACACTCACAAGCTCTGGCAAACACCCCACAGCCCTTCTCATAACGGGTTTAAAGCGAACAGAAGCCAGTAACAAACTAGTTATCTTTATAAATACGGCTGGAAGGATTAAGCATATGGCCTGGGACAAACTGTTGAAAAACAGCTCCATGTACATCTGATCCTGTCAACAGCTTCCAGCAAAAAACCAATGGACCAGCAATTCCCAAGGCCTTCAGGGGTTTTGGATCCATCTAGTGTTCACGATGCTCCTCCCAGCCTGCAGGGTGCTGTACAATGAAGTGGCGTCTCACTAGCGAGCACAGCTGGGTGACAGGACAGTGCTGTCCCATCAAGTGGTGCAATAAATGAAAGGCACTGAGAAGAACCAAGCTGCCTCTTGGTGCAATAAATGTACTAAACCTGCAAGGTATTAATAAATACGTTGCTGTTCTGTTGCACATAAAGTCATCTTTCTTCCACCAGAAGACACCATTAATGGTCTTGCTAAATCATAAATGCTAAAGTGGTGCATGCAGTCCTCCCATAAGCAGCCATTCTTTCCTCAAAACAGCAATGTGTTCAAGTGTGCGGCACTGACAACATGGAGACACTTTTATCCTTATTAAAAGCTTCCACAGATAACTGGAGTTGTCAGGCGTATTGAGAAGAATTTCACACAAGTATCTGCCACCCCTTGGCATCAGAGAAACACCTGCAGCTGCTTTTGATATTTCATTTCACAGGTGACTACACGCCAATGTAAATCATCACTGAGACTCAGGAGACGTTAGCAGAATCTGAGGCACACGTCTTTTCACTTGGACTGGACTACACTCTCCCCTCCTCAGATACCCTTAAGGGTGCTATGAGATCACTGAGACCAAATTAGCTTGTCACAGGTTTGGCCCAGTGTTGTGTCATTGGGTTAAATCAACGACACAACGGAACATCAGCGTCACCACAACTCCCCTTTCAGGTCAAAATCCCTGCATCACCCAAGGGTTTGCTCAATTCAGGCCCTCCCTGCCCTGCTGCACACATTCCTTCTCCTCCACTGGCAACAGAGAGCTGCCCTGGGCTGGACGCGGCACAGCAAGGTCACCTCAGCCCCTCAGTGGCAAAGGGTGAGGTGAATTTCGTAATTCCAGCAACCTGACCTCTAACAGAAACTAACCCCGAAGGAACCTGCCCAGAAGAACACCTGCACTTTCACGCAGAGTGATGATGCTTCAGTCCCGTTGTACTTCAGTCCTCTACAGCCAATAAACAGCATATTGGGCTGAGACACGAGCATTCCCGACAAACAAGGAGAAGATGATAAGAGAGTTACATGGAGCTGAACCAAAGTTTCAAGTCTGTGTATCACTGATCCCATCCAGCTGGGACTTACAGGGCTCTGCACTCACATCTTTCTGACTACGGCACTAAAACATAACAGCTTCTGAGGATCCCCTCACACACTTCTCCACAAGCCACAGCAAACAGAGCTCTTCGGAGGAATAAGCTACTTTTTGCTTTACACTGTCACTGAACAGCCCTCAGCCGCTCGGCAGAGTGATACCGGATGCACCAGAAGTTGTCAGGGGAACATAGATACGCAGAATATAATTAGTGAGGACACAAGTGTTAACAGTTTTACTTTTTAGCAATTTAAAGTATCTGACAATTATCTTCAGTTCCTAGCGGGGTCAAGTTTTGCTTCTCAAATATTTTTAAATACTGTCATTTCACAGTGCAAACACTAGTAAAAAGCTAAAAATACTCAAGGCGGTTTTATGACAGAAGTATTGTTACTGAACACGAGCAGCCTTTTTGCAAAACAGTAATTAAAGTCATATGTTTTTAAAAGCCATCCATGCTCATACATTACCAGAGAAAATAATGTTAGTTTTAATACTTAAAAATTATTACGGAGATGGTAACACATGCATAGCCACGTTAGGCAGCGACAATAGCACCTTTGAAAATCTTCTCCACACAAGTTTGTACCCGTAACGGTCATTTATTTCTTCCGTTCAATATGTTAAAATTTGTATTTCAGATATGAGTTTATCTTGTTCCTCAGCTTTAATTTTCCGATCGCAAACTTCATCTTAGCGCTCCTCAAAAGCTATAATTCAATCTTAAATGTGTGCAACTTCACACAGAAATGATGCTGCAGTCTATGACACTGTAACGGGCTAATTAATTTTCGCAGTGGAGTGCCCAGGCAGCATCCCCCCACCCCGTGCGTGGGTTTGCTGACACGCTGCAGCGCTTCGCTGGGGATCCCAGCTCTGTGGAGGAAGCAAGTGGCTGAGGCTGCCGTGAAACATAACAGCTAAAAGGAGAATTTCATATACTCCCCTGTCCTCTTTGGTGCTTTCCTTCACAGAGTTGGGTAAACAGTCATGAAATCGTTACGCCTCACAGTAAATACCAACGTAGAAACACAGAATCATAGAACAGGTTGGAAGGGACCTTTAAGATCATCGAGTCTGACCATCAACCTAACTCTGATAAAAACCATCACTAAACCATATCTCTAAGCACTATGTCAATCCATCTTTTAAATACCTCCAGGGATGGTGCCTCAACCACCTCCCGGGGCAGCCCATTCCAATGCTTAATAACCCTTTCTGTGTAAAATTTTTCCTAATATCCCATCTGAACCTCCCCTGGCGCAACTTGAGGCCATTTCCTCTTGTCCTATTGCCTGTTGGGAGAAGAGACCGACCCCCCCACCTCTCTACAGCCTCCTTTCAGGGAGTTGTGGAGAGCGATAAGGTCTCCCCTCAGCCTCCTCTTCTCCCGGCTGAACAATCCCAGCTCCCTCAGCCTCTCCTCATAAGACTCGTGCTCCAGTTGGCATTTGAAGCAACAGTTGACTGTTTCATTCAGGTGCCCATCTCATGTGGTTTGTCAATAAAAGCTACAAAATCCAACATCTACTTTTGAGTCATTAATTTCCATTCACTACAACAACTCTCCAGTAAAAATGTAAACAAAATTTCAAATCAGGGCTACTTTGGCGAAAAGATCAAGAATATTGTGGAAATGTAGACTCAGCACCAGAAGACATACCATGGTAAAACAAATAGATTTTCAACCACTCATTTTTAAAAATTTTAACATTCCAGCTGTCAGAAAAGACATGCTTATTGATAATTGTTATTTCTGCATTGAGAAAGTATTTTTAAAAAACACTGACATGGACACAAATGTGTAGAAAGGAGCAGGTTTCGTTTTTATCGATGCTTCTTTCCTGCAAAACAAATTCTTGCCATGGTTGCTTTGATTTTCTTTTAGAAAGAGTGAAGACTTGTTTTCTTTCTGCATTGGCGAACCAACGGAAAAAATACATCTTCCATAGATATCTCATTTAAATTCTGTGTTGTAACTAGCAAACACAATTTGGAATTGAGAGGGTTTTTGTTTTTACATTACAAAATCAGCCATTGCAACATTAAACAGCTCATCTATTGCAATTCGGCAGAGAAATCATCGCACAATCAACTGCAGAATACAAATACAGAAAGACAATATATTAGCTCAGCAGATACATGAGATTCTCCTGAGCTCCGCCAGCAAGATAAGCTTGAGCTATATGTTATATGGAGCCGACCGTCATGGGGGAATCAGCAAAGCTCTTCCTGCATGAGAGATATTATCAATCTCCAAGTCAGATTTTTGTACCAAAAACCTTCAAATGAAGAAAACTTGCTGTTTTGTAGGGAGTGAGATGAAAATGGAATTATTGATGCACACATGGTAGCAAGAGCATGCTTGCCAGCTGCTTTAAAAAACAAATGCAATTGGAGTTTATGTTCACCAGCCCAAGTGAGAAGAGAAACCAAACCAAATTGCCATTAAAATTACATGCAGTTTTCCAAATTCTACACCAAAGCCCACAAGAGGATGCAGGATCCAGGGAGGGGAAGAGCAGAAATGCACCAAGGCAGACGGGGCCGCAGTGGGGTGTAAGAGAGCCGTGGGGGGAACAGGGTCACTGCAGGAAACTGGGGGTAAAACCAGGTCCCACCCCAGACCAGGACATGGGAGTTGCTAGCCCCCAGGAGCAACTTATAGCGGCCTTTCAGTCCTTAAAGGGGTCTTGTAAGAAAGATGGGGGGCAACTTTTTAGCAGAGCCTGTTGCAACAGAACAAGGGGTAATGGCTTTCAACTAAAAGAGGGAAGATTTAGACTAAATATAAGGAAGACATTTTTTACAATGAGGGTGGTGAAACACTGGCACAGGTTACCCAGAGAGGTGGCAGATGCCCCATCCCTGGAAACATTCAAGGTCAGGTTGAACCGAGCTCTGATCAACCTCATCTAGTTGAAGATGTTCCTGCTCATTGCAGGGGGTTGGACTAGATGACCTTTAAAGGTTCCTTCCAACTCAGACCACTCTATGATTCTATGAGTCTAAAATCATCCAAAAAAGCATGAACACAGTGCAAGTATTTCTTTGTACCCATTACAAATCTGGCACAGGCAGGTGAAAGGCTGCACGAAGGCCTCTCATGTTCTTCTAAACACACCAACATCCTGCTCTTTCTGACAACTGTAAGCCTTTTTCTGCTCTGAACAGATTCCTCGTCTTTTTGGAGGGAAAACAATAAACAAATGCAGTCCAAATGAAAGCTGAGTTTTCACACATCTTCAGAACCAATTTGTTTAAGGAAGATCTTAATCTGCCGGAGAGCACAGAAGACTTTCCTGCCTGGAAACAGTGTTGTGAGAAATGAAATGAGATGTTTTGGGGCAGCAGACAGCTATCTTTTGGAAAGGGTGGGGGAGAGGTCGCATCTCTGATCCAGCCACCTCCATCCAATGCAGCCACAGCAGCAATTGCAACGCTGCAGGTGAATGAAGACCGAATTCCACTCTGACTCCTCGAAGCATGTCCTGGCTATCGTGTCAATGGGGGAAACATAAAGTAACTATTGCACAACAAGGCAACTTTATTCCTTAAATTAGGCCTAACCTTTGATAATTTGGATCAAAGACTTGGGTAGTGGTGAAGCTACTTGAAACAGCACTGAGAACACTGGCCAAACACTGCTTGTTTACAGCGTCCCTCCGAGAAGGCCATTCAGGGAGTGGTAGTACTTCCATTGCAGCAAAGTCTCTTCTCTACTAACACCTGAATCTCCTTTTATTTACATTACGGAGCTGTCCAGAGAATTGTAATGAGCGCAAACACGTCAAAGACTCCTTTCTGAAACCTTTTCAGTGAATATATATACAAGATAAAGAGTATTCCCCGCCTCGCCACAACCGTGGCAGCAGCCTAATTCAAAGTCTGTGAGACTCAGGTGAGAAGGGGAATGTGCTCTGCAAAATGGCATTCAAATAAACACCTGAACAGGGCTTCGCTGAGCTCGCGGGCACTGTTTGGTTTGGGAGCCTTGTGCCTGTGCTGTGATATTTGCACTTTGCTTTCAGATAGCTGCTGGGGACTTCCAAAATGTCTCGGCGAGCCGGCACGCAGCAAGAGCTCCCAGCAAACATCAGACAGCATTTCTTCCTCTCCTCCACAAGTGCAATCTCAATCCTGTATCTCAGTATTAGTAAAAGATGTCAGCTCATTTCATTATATATAATTTATTTGAAATAAACTCCTTTTAATGACTTTTAACTTCAGAAAAAAACAGCGCATGTTCCCTTCTTTATCCAAACCACGCAGGGTATATTTTTGCCCGGCTTTTAGCTCTCTTTTATTTCCTTGAGGTGAATCCACAGCTAACTAGAGTATTCCAGGTGGAATTAGAGCATGCAGCTCTCTCTATCTTTTGTAGCACCTTTCCAAGAAACACTAAGAACTATAAGGTATTACTGCAGACCTGAGAAAACTAATTAAGGCAGAGCTCCAGCTACCCGACAGTCCGCTCTCTCCCTCTCGCCTAGAAAATACGGGAACAAGACAGTGCTTTTGAGAGGAACATCCTATAAACAAAGAAGAGCAATCATGATGTGGCAACACATTTGATTCAATTATGCCATTTTTAATGTAAATTCTGGAATCTGGTGATAGAGATGATGTTTTACGGAGCACAGTGAAGATGCAGGGGATTTCAGCAGAGACTAAATCTACGTTACTGTAAATTATAAAACACATTTCTTCCAGCCGCATGCAGCTGGCTCCAGCTTTGGGCACACAGGATCACAGTAATGGAGAAAAGGCTTTTACAATAACCCTTTCACATATAATAAATATATGACTATGAAAGAGAGAAAGAAGATCACTAAATATCAGAATTCACAGCAACTGAGAGGGCAATTATAAGCATTTGGGAACTTTCCTATGCATTTATATAGCACCTTAAGTTCAACTGCTGGTCTTCAGTTTGACCCATACCATGACAGAAATGGATAATCCTATTGCTTCTGACACTGCTACGTAATTAAATAGCTGCTCTGCCCCCATTAACATAGCTATATCCACTAGGATTTCATTTGTCGTCCTCTTTCCACAATGATCTCTTACTTTGAAATAAGTTTTTCTACTCAGACCTAAGATGTCTTGGGAAGAGGGTTTTTAGATACCTTCTTATTGAGCTCTGTATGGTTTTCACTTGCTATTGAGTGAAACTCTTAACTCCAAAGAGCTAATAGAACTAATTTTTCTTAAAATATTCATGATTAAGAGATTAAATCTGAACATCTAAATCATCTGCTCATGTGGCAATAAACTTCTTTAACCAATAATTAATGTAGCAAAAGACAAGCAGCTCTCTCCTAAGATATTGGAGAAAAAATAGACTCTTATCTCCTTAAAGTCAGAGAGCCAAGGGCCTAGACTTGGTGCTAGAGTGAACCCTGGGCAGCCGTGCTGTGGGCAGCAGCCTGCCCTTACGAACCCTGCACTGCCCCAAGGTCAGGGAAAACAATTTTTGGTACCTGCACCAGTAAAGCCTATTGCAGCAAAACGTGGCAGGAGATCTGCTTTGGGGCGCTGACGGGATCCTCCATCTCTTTACTGAGGCAGCTGGAACACACAAAGCACTCTAATTCGCTGTCACACACTAAGCAAATAATGTCACCTGATGTGCTACAAGAGTCTTCCATCTACAAGATCTCCTGAAATCCAGAGGCAGCGTCTTCAAAAACCAGACATTTCTTTCCTAGTGCTTTCCATTTACCCAAGTTAACTTTATCAGACAAAAAAAACCCAAACTCCTGCAGAGGTGGAAACTAATTCAAGGCAGGTAAAAGCAATCATGTCCACTGGTAAACAGCAAGAAACAGCACGGAGGAAGCCCATATTTTACATGGCTGGTGCATAACACTGGGATTGCAGCTGCTCTGCCACCCTACGCCACCTCATTACCTCACTGACTGCCGAAATCCTGTTACACTCACTCACAACATGGCAATAGGATCAGATGCTGAATGCAGCTGAAGACCTATTTAATTAGTACCCAATCACAAAGACCAAAATTTACTCACTTGTATCTTCTGATAATGGGAAAATGGTTTCAGTTCTTACTAGTGTAGCCATACTTCTACAATATACTGTATTATTTTTTAAATTCTGTGTGCAGTCAATCATTTTGTCATGCCCTACAGGAGGTTTTAGCTAAGTACTCCAAAAAAAAAACCCACCAGTGCACACAGTGTAGAAAAGCATCACAGCACACTATGAAGACTCGTGCTTAATTTTACATTCTTTATTTGGCCAAAATAGTAGTTGTTCTGCACTCAAACTCATATTTGTAATAAAAACCCCACTCTGCTGCTCATACACTAAAGGAACAATTCATGACTGAATAATCTACCAATTCAAAAGCAATCTCTCTAAGCTACAGGAAACCTCTCGAGTTGCTAGTCTGAACAAAATGAAGCCTCAACAAAATGAACCACTTTGAAACTAAATGAAAATTTAGCAAATTGATCTGAACACGAAAATCTTATGTACAATGCAATGTTTTTAGCCACAATAGAAAAGCCTGTTAGAGATCACCCTTGAAACAAGAATCACACTAATAAATCAAAAGACGGTGTTACTGTTTGTTTACTCATTTTTCTAAAGCAGGATATTTCATTTTGTAACGGGACAGTGGGTTCATAATTTCATGTTTAAATAGCAGCTGCCAAGTGCTGGAGGGAAAAATAGGAATGGAAGCATCGGATGTTTTCTTAAAAGGGATGTTCTCTCTTCTGGCTTTAATTTTTAATCCACGTTTTGGTGCACCTGGCACCTCACAAAGCTCTCAGCCCCAAAGTTGCTCTGAGATGAGCACACCAGTGGTCAGCCCAGTCTGAAAAGAAAGCAAGTGTTTGGTTTGCGCGCTGCCATAAGCTAGTGGAGCAAAATGATTGCAGATCAAAATTGTGAGGTTGCTGGAGCAATTTATACTGCCAAGATGAAGAGCAGGGGGAGGGACAAGATGCAAATGCTGGAGGTGCAGTCATCCAGCAGCGCAGCAGGAGCGTAAAGGGTAATGGAATACAGAGAGACGGGGACAGTAGAAGAGGAGGGTTAAAGGCAGTGATCGGATCAAGAATAACTTACTTTTCCAGTGGCATGCAACGAGAAAATGTTATTCACACTGATCAAGTAAATGATTCTGTTTTCCATGGAGGTGGCTTCAAGGAAATAAGGGGCTGGTAGAGAAGAAGTCTAGTCATGCAAAAGCACAATTTGTAGTTGGAAGCTGAACAAGAGTCAGACGAGAACACATTTGGGGTAGACACATAGCTCAACCTCATCTAGGACTACTAGGACGTAAAATGGCAGTTACACAATTATCAAGCACAAAAGGCTTTTTTAATTAAACAATAAGTATGTAAGGTCAGCAGGCTCAAGGCTGCCTCAGGAGGTGTCAGTGTTGGTGCGTGTGGCAGCAGCCGGCAGAGACTCTTCCCCAGATTGAGACACACACTGGGCTGGGCTTTAAAGAAAGCTACTTCCCCATCTGCTCCCAGGGGCAAAATTAAAAGTCTGTTGTAACAAGATGAGCAGCAGCATTAGACATGTGGGACTCAAAAGGACATTTTACCCATCTGAAGCATTAAAAGAAAGGATTTGCATTGTACATTTGTATAGAACAAGGGATATTTTTTTTTCTAATTAAGTGGTATTGAAATATGCAAACTGTGCGCTGTTCTCTCACTCTGCTTGAATTAGTGATTTACAATGACAGTTTACTTTCAGTTCCACACCTGGAAATAGGAGATAAATCAAGTGATAAGTTACCAGCGATGGTCTCAAAGTGGAGAGCACTCTACCCAAGAGTTTCTTGGAGCTTGCTGAGCTGGCACTGCATTATAGCAGATCCGGCAAGATTATCAATTAATGACAGGAGCTGGGGCCAATTATGACACTGTAACAAACTCCACTGGTGCACACTCAGCCTCGATGTTTTTAAGGGAGAAGAAAGAAAAAAGCTACTGCCTTCAGAAGGTCTTTCAGGAACAAAAGAGCATTAGCAGCCTGCTTTTCATGAGTGCTAAGAACGCCTCGTGGCAAATAAAATTTCCTGTGAGCACAAGAGCTGCAGGAACCTCTCCGACCTGAGACATATGCCCGGAGAAGGGCGATGGCCTCCATCCACCCTCACAGCCCCGTGAGAACTGGAAGCAAGGCTCAAAGCACTTCCCCAGGATGATGGGCTGCTGGGCCAAAGCAGCAGGCAAACCCTGTGGGGATTGTCCCCAAAACCAGCGTGATGTACGGAGAGGAGCACACACTGCTCCTGGTTGGTACCACCGCACTCACAGACATGCAGGGCTGGCTGGGACACTGCTGCACCCACCTGCCCTGCATGGGAGTAGGGCCAGGGACAGTAAAACCTCTGCCAAAACAGGTCCATTTTCTAATCCCTGCAGTTGTCCACTCAGAGGAGCAGCTTCCCCCCACCGCTGGCTGGCAAAGCTCAGGGAGGCTCTCTGCTCCACCTCTCCTTGGGAAGTCCCTGTCCCAATCCAGGACAGGGGTCTGGGGAACCTCCCTCACAAGCCAGATAACATTTACACCACACCATTACCAGAGCCCTGGAGCAAAGAGAGGGCATCGGGGTTGGGAGAGAAGAAAAACAGAAGAAACCCTGAGGCCAGAAAACAAAACACCGGCACAGAGAAACCAGGCGCAGTGGTGAAGATTGACTTCTGTCTCCTGGAAACAGTTTCAAGAAAACGCCACAGCTCATTTATGCTGATCCACTCTGGGTTTTGCTTGCCCCCCCCCAGCCAATTTGGCATCCTCCCCACCAGTGTGCCATTGGTTTTCAGTGTAATGTGACTGGGAAATCTAATTGTTTCTTGGAGCACTTTCTAGCTCGTGAAGTTCTTTAGAGCTGCCATGCTCCGTGGCAATCAAAGTGTCTAAATAAATATGCAAAACTGTGCTCAAGCCAGAAAGCCTTTCAAGGAACCAAGCGAGTGCGGATCCAAGTAGTTCAGGGTTTGTTTCTGTAGCACCAGTCATGCACTAGAGCACACGTCCTGGTACAGAAATGTGCCACATCTTACACTCCCCAGTGTGTCAGTACAACAGGATTAACACCAGGGACATGAACGCAAGATACCAGCAGCCAGGAAACACACACACTCTCACATACTGCCCCCAACGCACACAATTTAAGCTGTTCTATCTCGAAGCTAATGGAAAACCTTCTCAATATTGCATGTAGAAACGCCTGATAGTTGTAAATAACTTTTTCTGTGTTTAGTTCATATATAATGAAACAGCAGTGAGCAAATGCGGTTCAGTACTCAAAAGAGGGGGCTGCTCAAGCAAATGCATCGTGGAGCCTGCATGCCAGAGCCACTCTCACTCTGCCACAGACTAATGGATTTCAGTGACAAAACACAACTGTTATACCTTTAACTATTAGATTTGTTATGCAGCTTTAAAAGCAAAACAGTTGTTCTCGCTTCCAAGCAGGAAGGTCCTATTCTCTCCAAGTGAAAATGCAAACCATAAGTTCACTTTTGATTAGGAAAACAAGACCAGTGATAACATACAGCCATAGCTGCACTTTAGGAAAAAAGAAAACATAAAGCCTTGAATCTGAAGGTCACAGTTGCTCCTTCCAAAGGCCTCCTTGGTGAAGGAGTTTAACGTTTCTTGTTATTTTGGTCAGGCCACAAGGTACCTTTTGGTAAAGGAAAACAGGTGAAATGGGTAAACACACAGGTAAACTGTACAGGCCTCCACTGGAGAATGGAAAAGGGTTTCTTTCTTGTTTTTTTTTTAATAGATTGGAAATGGGAAGACACCACAAGTGTTAAATTTCCCCGACATCACAGAGAAAGCACTATCCTGTGGCAGAGCATCAAACATCTGCCCATCCCCATCAAGCCTTTATTTCTCACCTCTGATGTCCTCCTGGCTAAACCCACCAGCCAGTGCAACCAGAAAGCACTACTGCAGCCCTTTCTTGTGGTTGACACATTCAAACTATGCAGGCAGACTGTTTTCCAATCATCTTAAAAAAAAAAAAAAAGTGAAACCAAACCAAACCAAAAAACTCCATTAAAAAAATCTTACCGTTTAAAAAAAAGAACCCAAAAATTCCATAATTTACAGAAGAATGTCTCCATGCTTGTTGGATGTTAAATGCTTTACTAAGACAATTAAATGACTTGAAAACAAAACCAAGTGACAGGTATATTTTTTCAAGATCACTGATCTTTCAACGAAGGGGAAAAAATCCCAGCTTTAATTGCACAAAGCTGCATATCATACTTTCCTCTCTTGAGATTTCATTATAGGCCTGAAACCAGAGAATTGCATTGCCAGCTCTTGCCTGCTCTTCCAGCTATTTCTGGTTTTTAATAATTATTCATTAATTGCACACTATGATAAGATCCTTGCTGTTTTGAAACATTTTCCCTCTGGCCCCCATACTATTAAAGACCCTGATTGCCTGCCAACAGCGTAAAATTAAAAATCAAAGCACTACCTCTGAAAGGTTTAATATGTGCCACATTGAAAGAGTTTCTACAGCTTACAGCCATGTAATTGCATCACCGGCTAACTGCACAATCTCTCTCAGCGTTTGAAATCTTTTCCTTTGAAACATTAGCCAGCTGAGAGCAGAGGTTTTGTTTAACACCCTGATTTACTCTCCATGCATGCCAGAGTTTTGTATGTCTCCTGTGTATGTCTCCTTCCCTGCTTCTTCTCCACTTCGCCTGGGGCAGCTGAGAGGGAAAGGCCCAGCCACCCGGCGGTGAGGCACCCTGCTCCCGCTGGGGAGAGAACCCAGGGAGAGAAGAGAAGAGTCACTGGTTCAAGCAGGAGATTAAAAACAAAAGCATTATATCAGCTGAACCTCCTCTCTACCCACCCCTTACAAGCAAGTGGGTTTTTTCTGCCTGTTGAATCTTCCTCTTCCCCCTTCTCTCCCTGTCTTGGTGCCACAGGAACCCACTGCTCCCATCAAACCGGCTGCCCCTGAAGCCTCCCCTCCCACCCTGGGCTGCCAAACCTGGCTGGACCCAGCCTGATCAGCCCACGATTGCAGGAGGCATTTCCATTTAACCATCAGTCTTTTCTTTACGACTCCCCCCTCGAAAAGGGATGAAGTTTCCACATTTTGCCAGTGGCCTGGTGAAGGAGCAGGTACCCCATGCCGCTGAGTGGAATAAACCCCAGCGGCTCCAGTGACAGACAGCACTTCACAATCCTGTCCTTTCGCTGAATCCGCTGAGATCTAAATGTTATTTCTTCATCTAAAAATCTCATTTCTAAATCTTATTTCTTCATCATAAGGGTCATACGGATAAGGACAGGTCACCAGCAACCAGCCTAGCACACACAGCCTTACTACGGAGGCAGCCTGGAGAAATTTGTGCAATTGAGTTGATCAAAGCTGGTTTAGACAAAGAAAACCGTGGAGACGTAGCTTGCATTGATCGAAGTGTAGTCATGATGTGCCAAAGGGGAATAAAGATGCCCTTCACACAGTTTGGCTGCTTTAATGATTTCAATATTAACAGTGCTCTTTCCCAGAAAAAGGCAATTTTCTACCTTCGGTTTTTTGGACCTCATTATTATCACAAGTGCCAAAAACTGTTTAATGCTTATAAAAGCATACCTTAGAAAGATATTCCTCTGTAAGCCCCCAAATGAAGAGGCTTTGGTTATTTGTATCTGCTTGTGCACCAATACACACTTTTCTTTTAATTCAAAATCTTGGTCTTGGCTGCATTGTAATCTGGTTTGTCCTTCCAGTTCATCAGGTTTCACTTTCACAGTACGTCTGAAATCAGCTCCTGCAGCATCTGTAGAGCCCCTCCCTGGAAACCTGGGGGGGGCTGCTCCGATTCCTCCCTAACCTGCAGCTCGGTATTCTTCTCCGTTATTCCCATACTATCATAGCAATTAAAAACAGGGACGCTGTAGATAAGATTAGATATTTTGGTAAGACAAAGTATATCTCTCTTCGCGGTAGCTTTGGAGAGGCAGAAAAGAAGCTGGCCTTCACTTTGTTTTCTAAATTGCAATTTAGAGGTTGTATAATAAAATGTGCGCTTTGTTTTGCAGAGATTTTTGTATTCCAGACTGTTCCCTGACGAGGAGGGAGGCTGCTGGTGCCAGGGGTTTCCAGCTGCCGGTGCCTGCATGTAGGGCACAAAGGGACACCGGGGGGATGTCTGAGGGGATAAATTAGTAAACATGTATTTAGGCTCATAACATTAGGTTCCGAGACCCTAAAGATCTTCGCCTGACTCAGTTGTAAAGCTTGGGTCTTAGAGTCTAATTTAAAACAAAATTCATGTGTCATAGTATTTTTTTTTAACTGGAATTGTACAGATTTATGTTTGAAGGAAGTTTCTGGAGCAGAAAGTCAAACTGCAGACACAAAGAGCACTTCTCCCAGATTTGTAAAGATTCCCATGCAAATTGGTGCTCCATAGGGCACGTTCATGCGAAACTGGGAGATCGTGAAGTAGAGGTGAATAGTGCAATGTTAAGGACAAAATTATTAAATGAGAAATCCTCCAATATATAGGAAATAACAAAGCACTTCCATTCGGGATCAGTCTCTGTTCCCAGAGGAAAGTCTCTGTGGTGGCAGAGCCCAGGACAGGCTCCGTACCAAGTATCACATTGCACAGGGACATCTCCACTGCAACGTGCCACCACTCCACGGGTGAAGGGCCATCCCCGTCACGTGTGGCAGGGGAGAACTGAGGGCCCTGAAGGCTCACAGAGCCGGTCACTGATTCTCCTGAGAGTGCTCCAGGTTCTCCACCTTCCCCATGTGGCCCAGTGGGCACGCTGTGTGGGGCACACTCTGTCCTGGGTGAACACCACACCGGGCAGGTGCTGCGCTGCACCCAACTCCCCGGCGTGCAGGCAGGGGGAATTCACATCTCTTCCTTTCTGACCCCCTCTCTGATTNGGTTATTTGTATCTGCTTGTGCACCAATACACACTTTTCTTTTAATTCAAAATCTTGGTCTTGGCTGCATTGTAATCTGGTTTGTCCTTCCAGTTCATCAGGTTTCACTTTCACAGTACGTCTGAAATCAGCTCCTGCAGCATCTGTAGAGCCCCTCCCTGGAAACCTGGGGGGGGCTGCTCCGATTCCTCCCTAACCTGCAGCTGGGTATTCTTCTCCGTTATTCCCATACTATCATAGCAATTAAAAACAGGGACGCTGTAGATAAGATTAGATATTTTGGTAAGACAAAGTATATCTCTCTTCGCGGTAGCTTTGGAGAGGCAGAAAAGAAGCTGGCCTTCACTTTGTTTTCTAAATTGCAATTTAGAGGTTGTATAATAAAATGTGTGCTTTGTTTTGCAGAGATTTTTGTATTCCAGACTGTTCCCTGACGAGGAGGGAGGCTGCTGGTGCCAGGGGTTTCCAGCTGCCGGTGCCTGCATGTAGGGCACAAAGGGACACCGGGGGGATGTCTGAGGGGATAAATTAGTAAACATGTATTTAGGCTCATAACATTAGGTTCCGAGACCCTAAAGATCTTCGCCTGACTCAGTTGTAAAGCTTGGGTCTTAGAGTCTAATTTAAAACAAAATTCATGTGTCATAGTATTTTTTTTTAACTGGAATTGTACAGATTTATGTTTGAAGGAAGTTTCTGGAGCAGAAAGTCAAACTGCAGACACAAAGAGCACTTCTCCCAGATTTGTAAAGATTCCCATGCAAATTGGTGCTCCATAGGGCACGTTCATGCGAAACTGGGAGATCGTGAAGTAGAGGTGAATAGTGCAATGTTAAGGACAAAATTATTAAATGAGAAATCCTCCAATATATAGGAAATAACAAAGCACTTCCATTCGGGATCAGTCTCTGTTCCCAGAGGAAAGTCTCTGTGGTGGCAGAGCCCAGGACAGGCTCCGTACCAAGTATCACATTGCACAGGGACATCTCCACTGCAACGTGCCACCACTCCACGGGTGAAGGGCCATCCCCGTCACGTGTGGCAGGGGAGAACTGAGGGCCCTGAAGGCTCACAGAGCCAGTCACTGATTCTCCTGAGAGTGCTCCAGGTTCTCCACCTTCCCCACGTGGCCCAGTGGGCACGCTGTGTGGGGTGCACTCTGTCCTGGGTGAACACCACACCGGGCAGGTGCTGCGCTGCACCCAACTCCCCGGCGTGCAGGCAGGGGGAATTCACATCTCTTCCTTTCTGACCCCCTCTCTGATTTTGCGTCTCTCCCTTCTGGACACACCTGGTATCATTGAGACATCATTCCTCCCCTGGCTTGGCTCTGCACAAGCAATGCAAGAAGGAACCTGGTGCCTGCAAATCTCTTCTGCACCTCCCCACTTTTTCCTGCATCCCACTGCGAGCCCACGGCTGCCCTGGCTCCCTGAACTCCTGTTTTTTGCACACCAATCTCCCTGTGCACAGGGGAACAACAGAGATGACAAAGCCCCATGCTCCTGAGGTGGTGCAGATATAAAATCCATTGTGCATGGACTGTTCAGGCGCAGAGACATTTTTTTCTGTCTGAAGGGACAGTACACAGACTCGTATATTGCCTGTGCAAATGGGAGGCATTGAGGGGAGACAGCAGCCTGTTTCCGGGCCTGGGGCAGTGAGGAGAGAGGCCACACTGCTGCCCTGTGTGCCCTCGGGGGAGAGAAGCCCTCCCAGAGATGGCAGGGGGACACACCAGACAGGGAGGGAGCAAGCCAGGGGCTCTGAGACCCGGAGAAGATGCACCGCTGTGAAGTGAGATGATTTGAGCAGTTACAGTCGTGACGCTCGTGCAGCCACTGTGCAGCAACCTGCTATATCAATTTCACATTGCCACTTTGTGTTGCAACCAATTAGCTCATTAAGGAAAGTGCCTATTAAGAAGATGCTGAACCGGATATACACAGGTTGGCTATTCCAGATGTTAAAATATCCTCCTGAGCAGCATACACAGGTTTTTTCTTTCTCTTTTTTTCCAAATACAGAAAAATTGGACTGTTCACTGGCTGGGTTTGGTACACACGGGACAGGTAACACACACCTGGGAACACTGCGCCGACCTTGTCCCCCAGCTCCCGCATTAACTGCCCTGTCACTTTGCTAAGGAGCAAAGGCCTGACCCCATAGTGAGGTATTTGGGCTGAATTATCTTTCCTTGCTTCTCCTGACCCCAGCACCTTATATAAATTTATAGCTGGAATACAAAGCTGAAACAAAGGCAGGGGGAAAGCACTCAAAGTAACACCCAGGTTACTGCAGGCGCTAAATAACCGATCGGGCCCTCAGCTGAGAAATGCTGTCACGTCAAAGGCAGCCCATCTCTCCAGTATCTTTCTCCTTACCAGCACCATCCTCATTCCCCTAGTTCTGCGTTTGGGATATGATAATCACTAACTCGAGGGTACTGCTGGAGCCAAAGGTGCTAATCTTATCTCTAAAAAGCAAGCCCCTTGCGTCGCAAAGGGAAGAAGGCTTTATTCCAAGTTCTAATGTCAACTTTTCTTTACTGCAATCTGGCATTGCTCACACAGACAAGCTGGAGATACAGCAACAAAGCCAAGGAGAGAAAACAGAGTTCCCAGCAGGATTCACAGAGCAGGTTAAACTTTAAAAGGCACATTTGTACCTGCAGGACAAGCTTAAGAAGTACCCAGGAATCCTGCACTTCCCACAAGAAGAGTAATTGCTTTCTGGGGCTATTTTAAACTAAGAACATTGGCCTTTCTTACACTCTCCTGCACTGGAGCAGCTGCCTTTTTTCTTCCCCTTTTCAAAAATCAACAGTGAAAAATCTCTCCTAACTTTCCAGCGTTGTAATGCTGCAAAGCCCTTTCCCATCCCGCTTTGCCAGCAGTATCAGAAAGATTGCGCCACTCTTTTTTTTTTTTATTCTTTTTTTTATTCTTTTTCAAGTCCACATAGAAAAGGACAAAGGCTTGGGTTCTAAAACCTGGGCTCTGCCATCTGCCACCCTGGACAGCCAAGCTGAGTCACGGAGCACCTGAGAGCAGACAGTGCTTTGGGCTAACCTGTCTGTTTGCATCCCAGCACCAGTACACAGAGGCACCTGTCTTCAAGCTGTTTATCGCTCCTGGTGATGTTACACGAGTTGGTTACAGCCCAAAATGCTGAGGCTGAAGACTCGAATCCCTTTCAAACCCTGTTTATGTCTCTGCCAGCGCTTGCCTCCACGCACACAGCCCTTCAACATGCCAAGCCACCAAGAAGAGGGTGGCCTTAGGGGACAACCCAGCCATGCATAGAAAAGGCTCCTGCCCGTTCGTGCCAGGAGGGATCAGATTCCGACACCTGGAATAATCCTGGATTATTTCTTACCAGAGACACATGGCAATCTGCATTTAATCCACAAACCGTTAAACTGCCCAGTGTTTCTCATGCAGAAAATATCTGGGGTTTTCTAGCTTCTCTACAAATAATCTCATATTATATATGAGATATACAGGTTAATGTAGTCTAATTCCAGCTGCATGTTTCTGAATTGCAGTAATGGCTAGTCCTACACGCAGATCCTGCAACTGAACCTAATGGAATGGCTCATTTGATAAAAATAAGTTAAATATCCCTTTTTGCAAAATTATTGCCTAGGATGATGATACAGATATAAGCGAGGAAAGGAAAGATTACACCATATTTTTCCTTTACTAGTCAAGTGGGAACAGTATGCTTAGTCACCTGAATAAAACCTGTGTTGGGCTGCATCACAAGAAGCACTGAGGGAGGTGACTCTACCCTTCTGCTCCGGTGAGACCCCACCTGCAGTACTGTGTCCAGCTCTGGAGTCTGCAGCCCAGGAAGGATATGGATCTGTTGGAACAGGTCCAGAAGAAGGCCATGAAGATGATCAGAGAGCTGGAGCACCTCTCCTATGAAGACCGGCTGAAAGAGTTGGGGTTCTTCAGCCTGGAGAAGAGGAGAAGGCTCGAGGGAGACCTTATAGCCCCTTCCAGTACCTGAAGAGGGCTACAGGAGAGATGGGGAGGGACTCTTTGTGAGGGAGTGCATCGATAGGATGAGAGGTAATGATTTTAGACTGAAAGAGGGGAGATTTAGGTTAGATATTAGGAAGAAATTCTTTCCTCTGAGGGTGGTGAGACTCTGGCATGGGTTGTACAGAAAAATTGTGGATGCCCCATCCCTGGAGGTGTTCAAGGCCAGGCTGGATGGGGTTTTGAGCAACCTGGTCTAGTGGAAGGTGTCCCTGCCCATGGCAGAGGAGGTTAGACTAGACAATCTTTATATTCCCTTCCAATTCTAACCATTCTATGATTCTATGTATTGCACACAATTATCGGTACAAACCCTTCTGCTGCACTGAAAAGGTCTTTAAAAATTAAAAATCTAAAACTTCATCACAAAATATGTTTCTGGCTCATGCAAATATTTCTGTTCAGTCTATAACCCAAGGAACTATATTATTCTCTGGTCACATCTCTGATTAATGCTAATGAGATTTTGATGAACCCAAAAAAAATACCAACAGTTGTAACATGTCACAGGTAAAATACCATCCTTTTTTTTTTTTTATTTAATATGCTTGGAAATGAGCTTGAAAGATGTCACTATCCTAGCAGAAACCATCTAATGGGATGTGTACGCTCAGGGAACCAAGTAGCACAGTTATAATTAAAGTTTCATTATAATTTCCATTAGAAAGTAGTTTCTAAGGGATTTGATTCAACAGTAAAAATTGGCTCCGTGATGATACTTTGTACGCAAGGTCCCCACACGTGTCAGAAGGAGTAGGTAATTCACAACATGCTACGATCGTGCTGGCTTTAATAGCAGAGCTGTGTCTATAGGATGGGGCGTCATAAAAAACCCGGAGAACGCACCCCAGCTGGGTGGACTGGACACAAGGCTCGCAGCGGGCGCCGCAGGGACTTTCTGATGGATGGCGGCGGCTGAACCCTGCTTTGCAACCCCGACCTCCCGTACGCGTCCTCTCGACAGCAAAGGCCAGTGCACACAATATACACCCTCGTGCCATAAATAGAGTCACTGCTCCAGGGGCAGAGGGGGAGTCCTGGCCCTTATTTTAACTTGTTAATTACAGAGCACAGAAAAGAAAATTGAAAATATCAACTGTTTCTAAAAGAGAGATCCCACCCGTGCGGCGCACAAACTAGGCTTACAGTTATGGCATGAGGCAAGTTGTCCATGCAAGACTGATGAGGAAGATGAGAGCACTTAGTTTCGTAACATAAACAGGAAATCCCCTGTAATTTTCATTAAACATAACTCATTCTCCCTGTACCAATAAAAGCGTAACCAGGTCACTGGGGAATTAGCTCTTGCCTCAGCCAGAGCTGCCGCTGGCTAAGCCTTCTCCTGGCAGGTTATAACCAAAATGATGGTGAGACCAGGAGTGAATCTATTAGAGGGAAGGAGCCGAGGCTTTCCACATCCCTCTCATTCCAGTCCTCCTCACATACTGCAGCTCTACAGACTATCTCGGATTTTGTCACCACACCGCAGCTTGAAGGGCATCTGTTGTTTACAGCAATGAAAGACTTTGTGGGTACAAAGGCAGTATCACTGTAATATCAATACAGCAGCACGATACATTCAAATGTAGAATATAAAGATATGGAGTGGAAAAAAGAAAAAAAAAACACCCAGTGCTGGACCAAATACTTTTCAAGTCTACAATCATGGAGTCACTCAAGTGTGCAGTACATCATCTCAGTGTGCAAAGCCTCAGTGGGTGAGCAGAAAGCAGCATTTGCAATGGAGATCAGGATTCCAGATAAAAGATCTGAAAACATGGTTTGGAAGGGTGAATTGCTTATTAGCTGAAATAAAATTAGCTGAAAGCTTTATCAGATTAAAAAAATAATTGAAAATGTATCAGTATTTAACAGAGACCATGTTCAGGAAAACAAACCCACAGTAAATAGCATGAGAAATCCAAAAGTTCCAGCATACACTGAAGGTCAGAAGTGAAGATTTATCTCATGTGAATAAGAGGAACCAGGTGGCAATACTGCAATCAGTTGAAGAGGGATGAAAACCTATTTTGGCTTTAAGCAGTTAATGTAAAATTAATGTTTCCCTTATTTATGAGTTGAGGTGCACATTACACAGTATCTTAGCCCCAGTCAGTGTCCGGAGGCACTGAGACCACCTTTCATACCAAAATTAAACTACATTTATAAGGCAGCGTGTACAAGATCTTTTTATTAAAAAGCCAACCCACCTTTTTAAACTATTCATCACAGTTAATTCTGTCCTCTTCATATGCATTTACTGCCAACAGAGCTCTCCCGTGGCGTCCAAGGGCACAATTTGCTAATGCAACATTGACATGATTTTAGTGGATGGGAAACAGGAGCAGAGAAATACCCCTGAACCAGACACTGCCCATTGACCCTCGTGTCAACCATTTAAGGCCACAGGAAAAGCCAAGAACCCTAGCAGGTGTAAATCAAAAAAACCCTTAACCTTGGATCCAAATTTCACCTTTCACGGTGGAGACACTGAAATTCACAGCAAACTGGACTCAAAAGGGCCAACACACATCCACAAATCTGGAAAGCCAACAACGCTGCTGAAATATGAACAGGTTGCTTTTTCTGCCTACTGTGGTCATTTCACCCAGCGCAGCAACCACACGGGGCTACACCAAACACTGTTCAAATCTACAAACACGGAGTGGAGCCGCGCAGGTGTGTTTTGGAGTGGAGCAAACCGGCTCATTTCCCCACCGACCGCGGAGAAGGTGCTAACGTGTCTGACACCTCCCAGGACCTCCAGCGCAACCCCAAGGTGCAGCTGTGGCAGCGGCACCTCCGTGCCACCCCCAGCAACGCGCGGAGAGCAGATGGAAAACCGAGCTGACACCAGCGGAGGTCTGTTGACGGTGCCAGGCTGGCAGGTGAGAGGTGGCAGATTCAGTTCAACTTTCTGAAACATAAGTTTGCTTTCCTTCTCAGTGGAGGGCTTTACAATAGATCTTCCTGAATAATTCATTGTATGGGTCTTCATGTATGCATTGTAGTGTTTGATTTTCCAACATACTGCACTAATCTATAAATACTGACTATAAACACTCCTAGCAGATAGCTTTATTTTATGTTGCATCGGTCTTTTTTTTTCTTTTTAAGTGTTGCAGGAGACAGCACAGATATTTTACTGTCTCTCTCTTCCAGCAACACCAAATGCTACAACATTAGTGTTATTAACATATGCATTAGCTCAAGCTGATCCGCTCTCCCAGCTGCTGCTCGCAGCTCCCAGTGAGAGGCTGCAGCAGTGAATCAGATAGCACTAATGAGCGTGTTAATGAAGTTCCTGCAGTTGAGCGCCGAGCTCTGAGAGGGGCATTAAAAGCATATCCTGTAGTCTTGAAAACTGAAATGGTTCATGGCAATTGATTTTATTTATTTATTTACTCGCTCACCATTCTGTGTAAAATTTCTGATCAGGAGAAGAATTCAGCAAGAGAAACGCACATGACAGAGAAATGACAATATTGCAATCCAGTCTGAATTTAAAAGCGGAGAATTAAAGTTAATTAGGAAACATATTCCAGCTGGACTTTTGCCAGCTCCACTCTGCCCTGTAGAGGGCTGCCAAACCCTTACTTGCTTTTCATTAGCTATCTTTCTGCTCTCGCTTTCCTCTATTTTGTCCTCAATAAATTGTTTCTTTCACTTTTATTACTTTAATAACATAGTTTGTTAGTACTGTAGCAGATATTGTTCTGCAATTTAATTAAAATTAAATTGCTGATACCCTTTATAAAAATTTCTCCCACATATCAAAATATTTAAAAATAAAAATAACTGAGGACCCAAGAGAAAGTTATATTTTTTTAAAAAATAAGGTCTTCCAATTGGACCGGGGATTGTTTCCACGGCAGTATGCAATTCCACATGGGAAATTCAAAAAGTCCCTGAGCTAATGCTGCTGGGAGTCTCATGTGTGTCTTTATGAAAGAGAACATTAACAAGAGGTATAAAAAAATTAAGATAGTGTAAATAAAAACAGCAGTTGGCATTGCTATAGAAAAAAACCCCTGCAACTCTCCAGCAATGCAACCATTAGGTTAATAATGACAGTTTTGTCCCTATTCTTGCCACTGCTTAAGGGGCTGCTTCACACAGGTTCTTCTCTGCTCCCTCCCCAGTAAACCCAACGATCACAAGGTAGTTTGGCAACATTTTTGCAGCACTTCTGTTTGATTATATGGCAACTGTGCTGGGGTTTGGGGCAAGGGAGACCTAAGCACTCTCCACCTTTTCCAAGCCATCATGCCAGGACAGAAGAACAGGGTCAGAGGGGAAAACGCTAAACAAGTCTTTTATTTCCTGCTGATTTCCTCTGACAGACTGATTTGCATGCAAACATCTAGGTTTCCGTGAACTCCTTCTTCTAAGACATAGCTTTGAAAAGATAATGATGCTCCCAAAGCCATAGGATTTGGCCTTAAAACTCATTTGCAGTCTCTGGCCACTCTTGGTCTCTGTTGCTGCACCTTTGATGGAGATTCCCACCCAGCAGGTTTCAGGGACAGATTGAATTCAGCTCATCATCCCTTCCTCTGTTGTTTGCTTCACACCAAGATATTGAAGCCAAAGGGAGCTCTTGATGCCAAAATGAGGGAGGCAGCAGCACCCGTTTAGTCCCTTACTATGACACTGCCACCACACATTTCCTGCTGGCCGTGGCTAGTGAGGTCACCAAGGCTACTGCCAGATTCATGAATCTTCCAAAGCAAAGCACCCTACTCACAAGCAAGTCCTCTGCATTAATTGGCTGTAATAATTTACACAGCTATTGTAGGTTTCTCAAGAAGTTAAAAAAAATGCAAAGCAAAGTGGCACATGAAGAGACATAGGAGGCAAGTTTCCTCCCAGCATTGGGAAGCTACAGCTCAGCAAGGAATCCTGCCTACAGCCCTGCTCACCCCAGGGTATCTGGCCACCCTTTTGCCCTGTTTATGTGGGAATTTTGGTGCACTGGCAGGAACTCACACAGACACCGGAGCACTCCCTCAACTTATTGCATGTGTTGGTTCACTGTGGATCTCCACGGCACTCAAGTCTGACAGTCGTGGAAGTGGAGCGGGGTTTAGCACCCAGCTGGAATGTGCAGAAGCTCAGCACACACCAGCCCCTGGCTATCGTTCCACTTGTCAAACGTAACCGGGATCTGTGGGTACCGGCATGGGGAGAGATAACCAAAGGCAAGATGAGGCATGGGATTTTGAAGAGCTGCAAGCACAACATGCCACTGCTAAAAGCCACGTCACGCTACTGAATGGTGACAAATACACCTCCTGTCAATGCCGGGGCATTTCTTTCAGTTTTAAATTACAGCTTTGAGAGCAGCAGCCTGACTGCTTGCGTACAGCTGCCACCACGCTATTTGCTCTGCCAGTACTCCTTGATCTTTGCCTCCCTGTTAATACATCCATAGGCTTTGATGTTTGACTACGGTACTCGCAATAGAACGATGGCTGGGTATTTACCAACCACACTATTTTTCTTTTCTCCGCTTTTCTAGTGCCAACTATAGGAAAAGAAAATCTCTCTTATTGCAAGGGCATAAACACCCCACCCAGCTTGCTGTGGGTACCCTCACACAAGTGATCTGAAGATGAAGGATCACTACAGCTGGTCCCAAAAAAACACCGTATTGAAAACATTTGCTCTGTGGTTCTGTTTTGAAGCTTTGTCCACAGCATTTCTAGCTGTGCCATATTGGTTTTGTTGATGACGGGAAAGAAAGAGCATTTTGGCCACAGGGTGGATTTTCAGCTCAGGACACTCCTTTTGGATGCTGTGTCCTTCTAGCAAGTGTGAGGGTGTTGGTTATCCGGAGCCTGCGTTTCCCAAAATAACTTTTAAAATGCAAAATTAGTATTTTCAATCTCATGGAGTTTTGCTAAATGGAAAATGTTCCACACCCCCAAGTAGCTCAGCCTCTTTGATTTTTTTCCTGCTTCATTTAATCACCGGAACAATTAATTCCTCACTCTCCTTCCTGTAGGATCGCACAGATCAGTGCTGGGCCCCCACTCAGCTGTCAGCACAAATTCAGCTGCCATTTCCATGCTGACAACTCAGATCTGCCTCTCCATTACAGACCTGTCTCCATGTGTCCCAGCGAGAGGCTCAGCCTGTCTCCCTGACTACCCCTGGATGTCCAGCTGTCAGCTTGTGAGCAGTTTGGCTAGAGCAAAAACCAAAGTCCCCCTCTCACCACCACCTCTTTTCCTGATCTTTTCCAGACCCTGCCACCTCACTGCCCATCTCCCTGGCCCACAGCTCAGTCTCCTGTCCTGCCTCCAGAGGGGCTGGCCAACCTGGGCTTCATCCTCACCAAATGCCTGGGACTGACCTGAACTCTCAGTGTACAGCACACACTGTGCTCTTTTCCTCATCAGCCTTAGCAAATCTTGCTGTGCTTTGCTTGCATCCGTTCAAAGTGCTCAACAGACCTTTTTCCCAGGCTGCTGAGATGGACACCTCACCCCTCTCCCTCCCGCTTCTCCCTTACCCCAAATAAAAGAAGGAAAGCCAAGTAGGGGCATAATTTGCAGCCTGTTCCTACTCAACACTGATTCCCTACTAGCAGATGAGACATTAGTGTCCACATCTCCTCTGCCCATAGCATTGGACTTTCTTATACTCTCCTTGGTTTAATTAGCAATTTGTGCTTTGTCCCAGGTGTCTCTTCACACTGTGAACACCTGCAAAACTGAACTCGCTTGCTCCAGAAACCTTTCAAATCCCTATAGAAATGTTTGCAGTATTTGGTTGCTTACATTCCTTCTTAAAATTTGTTCTACCTATAACCTGGCACCTGGTTACATGACCAGGGCTGCTGTGAGCTTCAGTGCTGCACGTTTGTAATACTGCCACTCTTTACCATTGAAATGAAAATACAGTAAATATAATTCAAGAAAGCAGGGTTTAACAACAACGACCCAGAGGACAGCGCCTCCAAGGGCAATGAGCTTCACAGCCTTTGCTGACTATCTGTGACCATTCATTTCCAGGGGCCTGTGCACAGGTGAAATCTCAGCTCCTCTCTGCTCCTTCTCACTCTGAAAATCAAAAGGCCCATAAAGCCTCAACCATTATTTACAATTTTCCAGGATGAACTTCTGGAATTTACACATGTGAGGCAGAGCAGCTCACAAAGTGGGAGCTGTGGTCCCCGTTGTATAACCTCTCTCCATCCCCTCCTGCAGCACAGCCTCTCCCATAGAGCTCTCAAAGCAACACTTATAAAACCACTCGCTCTTTCCAAACAAGCCTCTCTCAGGAGACAGGGAAAATCCACTGCAGCAGAAGATTGGTCCATGGCAGACAAGTCTAACATCGTGTTTTTCAGAAATAACTTCTTCTGTCAAAATCCCTCAGCTGGGCTCTTACACAAGCTCAGTTTACTGTCACTGCATGTTCAGGCTGCAAAGGGCACAGAGTAAATACTAAAGGACCCAAGAGCGTTACCAGTATCACCAAACAGAAATGCTTAAAATGCATTAATTTGGTCTAGTAGGTAATGAAATAAGTTGTACCTACATTAAAAAAAAGTTTAAGGTTCAAGAGATTACTTTCCAGTTTGAGTCCTAAGCATGCATTGGGCCATATTTCATTTCTTCCCCTGAGAAGATTGAGCATTTTATTCCTTATTTGCATATCACGCTCAACAAACTAAATTTGAAGAAGTTGGCCATCCATTACAGAGAATAAGAGATTCAGATGGAAAAGCACTCAGAATGTCAAGTCCTGCAAAACACCATTTAATCTGGGTTTCCCCTGCTAACACTTTCCCCTTGGCTAGAAGGAAAACAGAATCCAGCATTAATAAATAATAACTTGGTTAAAGAACATATGGAAATCTGGGGCTAACCTCCAGTCATTGCAGCAGACCTACTGGTTCAACGTACTGTGGCAGTGGATTACCTTTTTCTTCCCAGTGATCAAACTGCTAGTTCATAGTGCTCTAAGCAAGGGTCTACTGCAGATACAGCCCCAAAACAGCAACCTTTCCACCTGTGCAGAGCAGTGGCACTGTGTGTGTTGCAGAGGCTATTGGCAAACATGTCAGAAATCTGATGTATCAGAGCTCTGTCAAAATTCGAGGAAATTATTGATTGGGGACACAGAGTAGATCCGACGTGCACAAACAAGACCCTCCACTTTTACTCCTGCCAACACGAGCGGCTCTGCACCACACAGCGCTTCCCCCAGCAACGGGGTGCGAAGCAGAACCCAGTGCTCAAATACAAAAAGCTTTGTTACACACAACAGTCAATATGATGCACAAAATCTCTTAAAACCTACATAAGCAAATTGCATTTTATGATTGCACATCCTTCGTGCAGAGGATATTTTCTGAGCTTATGTGAGGTTGTATTTAGATTTCTTTCTTCTCTCACATTCTTTGATCTGCTTATTACACCTTTTTTTAAAAAAAAATGAGTTTGGGGACCAGTATTAGATTCTGCTGACAGCCACAACTAGAGCACTCTGTTCATTGCAAAACAAATTATTCCCTCAGACTAGTTGTTTATAATGTTTACACAGTAATCATTGCTGGAATTTCAGCATTATGGTACATTCATCATAGTTTGACTTAATTTCTGAGACCTCTTAGCCTAGGAAGAACCAGGCTGTTGATTTGCTTTTTAGCATTTCAAAAAGCAGACGGAGAATCTAGAATTTGTTTTCTGTTATTTAGCTACTGTTGTGAACACTGAGAGACAATGAATGAAGGAAAAAGAATGCTTTGTCAGTTTTGCCCCAGTCTGGAACGGAGGTCTTTCCTCTCCTCACTGTACCAGTGGCAGATGCCAATCACATTCAATTAGTCTCACAGGATTCATTTCAAAACTCACATTCCCAAGTACAAAATTGCAGAGAAGGGGTTTGGGCTTTTTTTAGCAGTAAACTGCTTTTTCCATTGCAACTGTCAATCAATCAATCAGAAGGGAGGGACCTGACAGTGATGGTTCTAGATGTTCAAAGGAAAAAGGGTAAAACAATTTCTAGGTAAGAAATTGCTTTCTCTATTGCTTGAAGTGTCTACCACTATGGGAAGTAGCAAGCAGTAATGATTAGTTTCTGGTCTTTTTGTGGACAAGGATGTGCTAACACCTCGTGTATGTGATGGCAGCTTGCTGTCCTTAATCATACAGTAACCTTGAATATTATATATCCTCTAACACTTCCAATTCTAAGCAGCCAATATTTTTTGGAAGCGCAAGTTTCAGAAATGAAATTAGTTATAAAGTGGAGAGAGATATGGCCAATGTCCTCGAGTGACTAAAGCCATTTAGTCCCTAGGTTTCATTTTAAAGTAGGTTAAATAAAAAGGTGCCCAGCACTATCCTTATCCCTGTGCATTTACAGTTTGATATGCCTTTTGAAAAATAACATTGCATCAGAAGAAAACAGCATTTCTCTGTCCTCAGTGCACTTTGGCAACTCACAGAGAATTACTAAATATAATACGTAGGAACACAGCACTAAAGGGATGTATAGGTCAAGGAGCCCAGTCCCTTGATATTGGAGACAACCACATCACACAATCCCCTTAATAAACTGATTAAGATCCATCTGCAAACTAGTTAGGTTTTTGCCCCCAAAATCCCAGTGAAAGGCTTTTCCAGAGCCTCACCTTTTTACTGATTAAAAAGCTGCTTCTAATTTCCATCTGAAATTTATTCATGGCCAGTTTATTACCAATTTGTTCTTGTGCCAGCACTGTCCTCTAGCTGAACTAGCTCCGTACTCTCCCTGGTGTTTACTTCTCCAATGTATTTATAGACAGCAATTCACATCCCCTCTCCGCTTTCATTATGCTGGGATAAATAAGGAGGCTATTCTGATACCCTCATACAACCAAACCACACCATCCCTGTGTTCATTCTGACATCATTTCCATTGGACTCCCTTTCTTGAACGCCCCTTAAGTCCCCACCATATTCCAGAGGAAACCCCATTGCCACAAAAAGTGTCCATTACCCCAACTTCCCAGGAATGCTTATCTTGGACCACATTTGCCTTATTGCTAAGAAGCCTGAAGGAAACCCCTGCAGCAGTAGGTAGCTCATCTGCAGTTCTGCCCTCTACAAGTCATGAGCTTATAGCAGACATACTTGTCATGGACCCCTCTGTTTTCTCAGTATGAGAACCAACTGCTTTATTTAAATCCAGAGTTTTAAATCTCAAAGACTACAGTTGGCAGACTCTTATCTGAAAAGACCTGGGATAGGTGAAAGTGATGAATGCCTCTCAAGACTGGAACGCTCGATGCCGGTCTCACACAGGAGCTGCAAAACCCCTCCAAACTCAGGTGCCCAACCCTAGCATGGTGAGCCACTGTGGGATGTCACCATCATGGGAGCACATGTGGCACCATGGGGTTACCTTGATTACCCAATCTGAAATGAACAGGGGTTATATCCAGTCCTTGGCTTTCCTTTCCCCCAAAATCTCCTAAGAAGGTGAATTCCAAAGAGCACCTCTCTGGAGCCTCACAAAACATAGTGCCAGCTTTTTCCAAGCCTCACTGAAGAGAAAAGCATTTCTTCACTGCATGGTAGTGCAGTGGTTCTAGGACTGGCTGGGCTGCAAAATTCCCTCATTTAATTGTGGGGTTTCCAGCTCACACCACTGTCATGGTGAAAGCAAACTTACACACCCATGGGCTCTTCTGAGCTAACAAGCCTCTACACGAACCAGGCATCAGGCAGATGAGATTCAGTAGGTTAGGAAGCTGTAGGGAGGAGGAGGATGGGATTAGCCTTATGGCTCAGGTCTCACCAAAATTCAATCACAGCTTGTGACTGTTATTTCTATATTATTAAACATAAAAGGATGTTGATTGTTATCAAACATCAAAGGATGCAGTACAAATCATCCCATTAAAGCCTCCAATCTGAATATTATCATCTGTACTGCAACCTCTTGCAAATCAAAAAGGTAGCCCTCATTTGGGTTATGACCACCACCTATATTCATTTCTACACCATCTTCACATGACAGCCCTCCACAGGTCTTGTTCGGAGAGTGCAGATTCCTGTAACTCTTCACATGCTTTTTACTCAATGGAGGAGTACAATAAAGCTTCAAGAAGTCCATCTACTTTATCTCTTATTGCTCATTTACGTCTGAGCATACAAAAAAAAAAAAAAGAAAGAAACTGCCATTCTGGATTTCAAAGATACTCAACAAGACCTTTTGTGCCCTGTCACTTTCCCTTTTCACTAAACTTTTAATATTTGTAGCCTTTAACATTGCAATCTTTAACAAAAATAAAGGAAAACCCAGGTCAAATGAAATCAGACAGTGATCAAGAGAAAAGGGTCATGCACAGTTTAAATGGACTCTTAGAGTCTTTCCAGTACTTGTAACAGAAGAGGCCTTCAGCAGCCTTAGAAAAAATTAATGCTATAACCTTCAGACCAGGTACTCCAACAAAAGAATTGAGCTGAAATATTTAATTGCTTTGGGATACATTCTTGCACGCTGGGAAATATTTTCTATTCTGCACCCAAGAGGACTGTAGCATCTAGTGGAGGCCGTGGAGGTGAAAGATTAGACAGTGGAAATTGGTACAGTGACAGCAGAGCGAGCTACTTCTGTAAAGATTTCCTCAACTCCCTCTCTGACTCCTGGTACTAGTAATGTGGCACCATAAATGTGAAGGGCACCAGGGCTCACCTGCATCTGAATGCTACAATTCACGGGTGACGTCTTTAAAATCACCACTATCTGAAATATTGCCTGTTCCACATACACTGATTCTTCAAGGTTTTTGAGGTATTTTGTTGTTGTTTTTTTCCCTCTTTTCTCAGAGGTATTTCAGATTCACAACCAACTGAGTAAGCAACAGAATAAGTTGTTTAAAGTATAATAATAAGAACCGCATTAAAGAGGTCCATATTTTCTGAAAATAACCTAGGTCCCACTGGGACCAGAACTCCAGAGGATCCTCTATCTGGGGTTTGTTTTCTCTACTCCCAGCCTTGGAAAAAAAATTTACAAAACCTAAATTTTTATAGAATCATATGTACAGTTTCAAACAAAACCTTCCCCAGGAGAAAATCATCCAGGGGAAATTTCTGGTGTAACCACAGAGACCCAACCTCAAAATAGCCAGTAATCTGGAAGTTCACTTGCCTTGGCTCTGCTGCTTACCTTCAACGGTATCCCTAACATCAAATCACTGGTAGAGAAGGTTTTCTTTTGAGGGAGAAAGGGAAGGAAAGGCGGAGGAAGTTGATCCTAGTGCAGAAGAGGAGAAAAGCACCGATATTTTGAAATGGAAGATGGATGGGGAAAAAAGCGTTTAATCGAGCTATACCTCTTATTGCTGCCTACTTTATTAAGAGTCTTCCTTTTCTAAACTTCAATAAAAGCATCCACATCTGCAAAGAAACATTTGCCATCTTCAAATAAAAACGTGTAAATTGGTTTTGCCTGTCCCAATTCGATGTCAGTCACAGAGTACTACTGAAAGTCAAACATACTGTAACATCATATGTTGTACCGGAGCTGTCTGCTGAAGTCTCTATGTTCACTTTCTTCTCAAGCACAGATGCCACTGCTGCATATTAATAACCCCTAATATATAAAATTCTCTTTTCTTTTGAATACATTACTTTCCAATCCTTGTTTTTCTGCTCCCCCCAATTTACTTTCTCTAGATAAAGAACTAGAACTACAACTTCTAGTTATTATCCCTTCTTACTTTGAACAAAGGCATTCAAAAGTAAAACTTCAGCTTTAACCTCTTGCTCTAAAAAGTTTAGCACAGCAGCAATTTTGTGGCCACAGTAGCTGATGCTTCATACAGTGCTTTGAGGAAGTGCTACCTGTGAAGAAGGCCAAGCATGAAAGTTTCAGGTAAAACATTAAAATATTCACCTTGCAGTCACTGGCAACAAAGGCATTTCAGCGTTACATTTTCGCATCTCTCAGTAATGAGGAAAACAATCTGAAAATATTCACATCAGGAGATGGACACCAGAAACAGCTTTTCGGGGTAATGTGCCAGATGGACAGAATTCAAGTCTCACCATCATACTTGAAAGTAAGGTTTTTAAGAGGGGTAGAGGTTTTTTGCATTTATGTGAATTTAAAAAACAAAAAACAAACAAAAAACCAAAACAACAAAAAACCCAGCAAAACACAAGTTAAAAGGCAACTGATTTTTTAATTATCTGCTTTCTTACAACTGTCTCCAGTAGGCAGAGCCCATAAGCCCTCTGCAACCACTCATCACATCTCTCAATGGACTAGAGGAGCCTTCTTTTATTCACTATATTTGCTACAAATAAATAAATATTAGGGATTTAGTTGCTCTCCGGCACTGTCCCCTAAGAACATGGTTTCTAAAACCTCTAATATGCACCTGTAGATTAAATAGCTCCTGTCTAGATGTCCTTCCCTCACTAGGCTCTGGGACCAGAAACTGGAATGTACTTCTAACACGTCCAAAAGCAAGCCACACAGAAGATAATAATACAAAAATTGAACTGTATTCGCAGATTGGCATCAAAATTCCAGAGACTGGCCCTAAATTATGGATGAAAACTTTGATATAGAGAGGCTACTGTTAGTCAGAGAGATGCAATTTCAGGTTTGATGTCTGCATGTTAACACCTTTTGTAAGCACTAAAATTGTGCTGAAAATAGGTGCTTAACATGCACAAAGGCTTCAGCATGGGGAGGAACCTGGATGTGGAAACACCCAGTTGAGGTTTGGTTTTTTTCTTACTAGCTAGAATGACTTAAAGTAACTTTGATGCTTCAACAATGCATTTTCTAAACAATTTGCTTGATCTAAATTGGCAGCATTATATTACAAATGAACCCACTGATACTGATGTAACTGATACAGTTTTTATGCATTTAGCTTTGTTAAAGCCTAACTCCCTCCATCAAGCAATTAAGGCCATTTGTAAACGTGCAAAGTTAATTTAGAAATTATAAAATTAAGGCTAATGGACTCAATTATAATAAATGCACGGGTCAGTGATTGTGGCAATTTCTCAACCCTCTCTTTATTTCTAGGTTCAGCTTAATAACACACTCCATCTCACAGTGGTGACGGTGTGGCAGGATCTGATCTTCAGAGTGCCTGGGAAAACAGGAGGTGACAGAGCCAGGCTGGGAGGGACGGGCTCCCTCTGCCTGGCAGGATCCCACCTGCAAGCCTCACCCCACAGCGGGCGCAAGGCCCTCAGCAGTACCCCACACCCCCAGCTGCATGTGTCCTCTCTGCAGGGAGATGGCTACGTGCACTTGTACGGAGGATAATTCATTGCCTCCACACCATGAAACGTGTTGGGAGAGTACAGATTTCATGTAGCTGACCTAGAGCATGGTGTGCCTGCTCTCACCTTGGGACTTTCAGGCAAAGCGACAGCCATTCCGTCCCCGAGTCCTTCCCCCGAGCGCATGTGGCTCACGACTGGGGATCCTCAAAGCACAGTCAGACCAACACCTCCTCTCCCTCCTCGGCTGCACTCCTCCCGGGCGTGTGGGCACCCACACAGTGCCTGCACCATCTTCTGGGGAGACTTGAGAAAACTAATTTTAGAGCACTTCCACTAATGCTGACTAGGATTTTTTTCCATTTCTTTTCCTTCTCTTGCTTGGAGTTTCTTTGTACCTCCAAAGACCTTGGCGATTTTATTCTCCTAAACACATCTGCTTTTTCCCAGACTGAAGTTCTCAAAATCCTTTTTGCGATGTCACACTTGGTTACTGAGAGAGTGTTTTGAAGTGAGTAGAGGGTTTTAGCTTCAGAGACTGAACAGCGGGAGATGATTAACACTTAGGGAGCAAAGCTGTTTATTGTGTTTTAAATAGTGCAGAAGAGTTTGGTTTTTAAATTGCCTCTAATTAGTGTAATGTACTTGTGCGTGCATGCGCACACCTGATCTCTACTTCACAAGCACTGAGAGTCCTTACCAGACTACTGAACAGAAACACCAAAACCACAACACGAAAGACTGGCTGCTTTTTTCTTTTACAAATACATGCTCAGGTGGTCTCCACAGGTGAGCAGGACACAGGGACCGAGCTACCCTAACCAATTCTCAACACTCATCTTCAGGCAAAGGGACGAGCAAACAGCAGGTTAAATCTCCAGTGGGTGCAGGTGATAGCACAAAACATCAATCGAGCCTTGCTCATCCTTCCTGCCTCTCACACTTGTTCCCGAGATGCTTTTCTCTAGGGAATTTGAGGCACTATTTGCCTCTTGCTCCTCAGAGTAACAATTGATGTAGCAAAAGAAAAGTTGGGGGCTTGGATGTTCCTCTCTTCCCCAGCTACCTCCAAAAAAAGCATTTCAGGACGCAATTTGCTTGCAGAAAGTGACCCTGGCTAAGGAGACTCTCAGGTGAGTGCAGGCAGCTGGGACGCCCGATGGCCACACTTAGGTTTTCTTTGCGTTTCTTTCATCCCTGCCTTGCTCACACCCTAATTTGACACTATTCAAGAAGGGGTGCTCTCTCTGCAACTTCACAGCTAAGACTACGAACCACAAATGTCCCCAGAGCGTAACATTGGGAGCATCAGCCTGCACCACGGACAGCACACCGACACCATGGGCCAGGCAGAGGGTGTGGGACCCTGAGAGGCTGATCCTGACCCAGCGATCCCAACTGCTGCTGCGGGGCAAAAGGCAAATGGTCTGCTTGTGTTCACATCTTCCTAATCATCGGGACAGCTTGGCATGCCTCTGGTTACACAGCACCCCTCCACGGCCACATTAAGGTGAGTGAGGTACGAACCCTGGTGTTAAGCAACAGGCACTTACTTCAAATGCTGTTCATCAGATCCCTTCCCTGTATTTTACTGAAGTTTCTGGAAGGAGATTCGGAAGCAAAACCCTTAACGCACAACAGCTGCAGGGTGTTTGTTAGCAGCAACATCTCCAACCTATACGAACACATCCGTAATAAGAAGAATACTGCAATATCTCACCAACAATAATCCATGCAGCTTAAATGAGATCTTTCCGTAAGCAGCAAACCATCAACTGTATCTATTAGCCCTACAGGTACCTGATAAGAAGCAAATTAAAATAGTGGAGATCAAAGAAGTAGGAAATTATATTTAGCTGGCTCATATTAAATAAAGTTTTTGACTCAGGCTCACTGGAGACTGATGCTTAAATTGCTACAAATGGAACTGCCATAAAGACAAAACAGATTATTAAGTCTTTGTGCCAATCACTCAGATATAGGACCAGAGCTCTGCATTTTGAAAGCATCTTTCAAGCAAGAGAGACTGAGAGATATGAACCAAATCTAACATTAAGACTTAAAATACCTTTTGGTATCCATTCAAATCATCTGGAAATCTATTTCAGAGATGCTATCTAAAATGACAACAACCTTAAAATATATGTTTGAGAGAAGGAGGCAAAATCTAAACAGTGCCGTCTAAAATTATGTATTGTAACATGGCAAAGCAACCACGTTTCTCCAAAAAAAAAAAAAAACCACTAAAAAATTTCACTGAAAATGGTGTATAAAATCACCAAGACCTGGATTTATCCTCAGAAGCATCAGGGGTCCCCCAGGTATAAGTCTCATTCAAAGTGTGACCATATTGTGGGGACAGTTGTCCCAGCCTGGCTGTGAGGGTGCACAAATTCCAGCCCCAGTGCCATGGCTATCACAGATGGGAACAGTTTCACAGAGCCATCCCTTCCATTTACTGGAGTAAAATATGACAGGTTAGACAGGTTCATGCAATGCAGAATTGATGATCACAGGCTGAATAAATGCAAGAGACAAAAAGGAAAGTTGTAATTCGGAGAGAAATAACAACTGGCAAGAGCTCCTGGTTTTATACCTCTGAGTCCAAATACTGGGAGGAGGTAATGGAGCGAGAGAAAAGTATCTTTACTGATTTTAAGAAGAAAACACTTTTTTACTGGGAAACAAGGAAGGAAAAAATATTCTGATTCTACCATGACAAATCCCTCCAAGCTTGCTATACGCTACAGGAATAAAGTAGACATCACTGAATAGGACTTGACATATGTTAAATTTCCTCCTTTGACAGAGACCTGAAGAATACAGAACATCTGTACAGCTTTATAGTGATATTATCCTATACGCTTAATGGCTTCTAATTATCCTAATGATCCAGTCCTCTCTGTAGATTGGAGATGCACTACGTGATTAAGGTATGGCTGAAAAAGTCATCTTAAATTAAAATTAAGAACCAAAAATAATACAGCGTATCTTGCTTCACTGTCAGGCTGCCCGGCACAATTGCAAAGGCAGCTTTCAAATCTGCGCATCTTTACTGGGGAAATCTGGGCCCTGAACAGTTATTCTGTTGGCCAAAGGGGAAAGACTTTGGAGATGACTTCTCTTAAAAGAAAAGAAGTGTGTAAAATCCTGATTAAGCCTTCCCTGTTGTTCTGACGGAGGCAATACCTGGCACTCCAGAAGCCCCTTGGTCTCTTCTCCCACCCTGCTGCACACCCTCTCAGACTGGTCTGGGCTGAGCATCTCCCCGTGGTGGGAGCATGCCCGTACCCACGGCAAGCAATACGCACACACCTACCAGGGGGGCAATAACACAAACGCCTGTTGCTGCAAACGTAGCTGCTTTTTTATTGCTCAAACAGACATATATTTTTTGGAAACTAAAATCACAATGTCACACACAGTGCCACACACATGCAGCTTCTGGGATGGCAAGTACAGCAATTATTTACCCTATGGACCCCAAGCGATGTACAGAGCGGCACTGAGTGCTTCATGCTGTGCGGTACTAATCATAAATCAGACTAAAATAAATTAGTGCTATCTTTTCAACTGTATCAAATGTGTAGTTATTCCTTTACAGATATATCACAGGTCTTTTATCCAGGGTAGCATCAAGGTTAAGATGATTAAGTAAGTAATTTCATTAACAATGATAAATGTTAACGATGATAGAGAGGGATTTTGGATACATTTGCACAGAAGTGGGTTATGCTGAAGGGCTACCCATAACTGCTGTTATGTATAAGAGTCAAATACATCCACTAGAACTTAAAGAACTGTCTTTCACAGTTTAACCATCAGATTTTACATTAGAGATGTGGTACCTTAATACAGCACAAAACTGGACCACTTCCCCAGACAGGCAAATGCAGCCACTTGGGCAGCAGAAAGGTGTTTCCCCAGGGCTTAGGAGCAGGCACTGAAGTGTGCGTGGACGGGGACACGCTGTGCTGCCCAGCATCCACTGCATGCCCTGTGCCCCTCAAATTCTGAACACCATCCTTCCTGGGACTTGTCTTTGCTTTTACAGGGGTTTTCACCAAGTGCCTCAAGCCTGATATTTCCTTCCCTGTGCCAGCAGCGATCCCCTCCACTTTCTTCTCATCTCTCCAGGGTGGGGAGGCAGGCATCAGGAGCTCCACTCACTGGCTAGAGAAGAGTGAGGTGGGGTGAGGAAGAGAGAGAGCCTCCAATTCCTTTTCTTTCCCCCTCCCCAATGAGAACAGCTCTGAGGTGGGAATTATTTTGTGCAAATAAGGGTCCCTCTTAAATTTTGTAGTACCCCCTGCTTGCACTTTCAGGCAGCCAGGGATCAGGAAAGGAAAAAAAATAATGTGTAGAGACAAAAATAAGGAAATGCTAACATTCAAAAGGTTGTGAAGTCCAAGCACCCCAGCTGGAGAGAGGTAGTGCTGGCTGGGAGAGGGGAGCACAGCCACAGCAGGAAGCTGGGACTTCAGCTAGCAAAAATCTTTTTAAGCAAGTAGGCCAGGAACTGCTAAAAGGCTGGGTAAGGACTTTATGGTTAGGTTAATTTGCTTGTTATTTTTAGCCCTCGGCTCTTAGCACTCTATTCCCAGAGTTAACATCAGCCAATACTTGTCTAAAGCGGGATCTGTATTAACAGTGAGCCTAAGTCTTGAAGCAAAGCACCAGGGTCTGAACTCCAGCTGGAGCTGCTGAGGCCATGGCTGGGATCACAGGGAAAAATTCAACCCCAAGAGAGAGGTACAAGGCTGGTACCCACAGGGCTTCCCCAAGAGCATGCAGTCACAACAAGGTGGCACACATTTGGCGCATTTAAAGCACTTATAGATTACTGTACACCCGTTTGATCCCATGTGCTACAGAGCATGTCATTCAGCAGCTGCCCTAAATGTTGTGGTAGAGGTCTTTGAAACAAATCCAATCATTCTGAAAACTAAGTATCTCCCATGGTTAAAATTGCATTAGAAACACTAGGCTTGCATTATTCAAGCTTCCCCACTGCATTTTGGTTCTGATATACGTTTATTTAGAAGGAAGGAAAGTGTGATACTCTCTGCACCCATGTGTGACCAAAGTGCTTTAGCAAGACAACTTGAACTGAATGTAAGTCTCCTAGCAATGCATCCTTAAATGCTCAAAGCTGATTCAGGTTAAAAGCATTAGGAGAAGGAGAAAAAAAAAACCACCCAAACAAATACCATCTAATGCGTGTACATGAAAATGCTGACTTCCAGCGCATTCAGAACTTAAATACATGGAACCAATTTTCTCCAAAACTTGGAACTCCCCAGTGAGGGCTATAAACAAGCTAATTTGACATCGCTAGTTCCAGCCAGCTTAGAGTTATGAGTGTGCACATATTTTATTCTGAAGATATGGGGAAAACATATTTTCCCCATGCTTGCATAAATCAAAACCAGCTGAACCAATTTTTCTTAAATTAGAAAAAGAGAGAGAGGAAGAAAGGAGGGGTGAGGAAGGAAGGAACAAAGGGAGAGAAAAGAAGGAAAAGGCTAAATACAAAAACTTCAACCTATGAAGGGAAAAAAAGAAATCCCTAACAGTTAGGAAACATTTGAACACTCGATATTAGCAGTGAAATATTGCGCTACTTTTTATATTATTTTATTTTAGGCTTAAAATCTCAGAAAGTCATTGAGGATCTTCACATTACTTGAGCTAGTGCCTAACGTGTTATATTAAATCTTCTCCTGCTCTTGCACTTAGTTATTTCCTTTTCATTTCCCCCACTTCTCCTGTCTCACTGAGCCTCCTTACTTCTCTTTAACACCTCTGTTCCTCCTTGCTATACATATGACTATGTATTTGTGGGACACAAGTATACAAGCCATCTCTCCTCCTGCCAGTTGAGGTAAATCCAGTCTTATCCATCCCCACCACAACAAGGGGCTGGGTATGGGGCATTGCTGCAGGCAGCTGTGGGCTCCACATGTGGGTACTCACCAAGTCTCACCCAGGACATTGCACAGGGAAAGGGTATCCCTCACCTTCCACTCTGCTGCCAGGAGTTATCCCTATGTTCTCACTGAGCCTCTTCCCTTGCAGCACTATGACACCCAGTTTGCAGTCCCACAAAGCTGGCAAGCAAATGGCACTGCATAGTAACTGGAGATGGTTTCTTTACCCTCATTTTAAACCAATGATCCAATTAGTGCCACCTGGAAAGCAACAGCAGGGAGAAGTTGAACTTCCCAGAGGGAAGTGTCTACTGGCCAGTGCAGCATCTGTGCCACCCAAACCACCCATCGTTGCCTGCAGGGATCTGGAGCATCAGGGACAGAGAGATTTTTAATCAGGATTTTTAATTTTCCTTCCCCTCCCTTTGATGTTCTGTTCCAACTCTCACCTCAAGTCCACCCCTCAGGGAAGCCCTCTGCACCTCAGCTCACCTACTGCACTCTCTTTTCCCTGTCAGAACCACCGTGAACCCCAAAGCAGAGGGGATGAGGATGAGGAAGCAGAGAAATACAGATCTTGGTAAGAACACAACAAAAGTCTAAACGTTATCAAGCCACCGCCCTACCCCAGCACTGCCACCACCAGCAGGCATTACAGCCAATTTCAAGTTTCTGAGATACTCCCTCTTTTTCTGCACCCTCTTCACTTCCCACAAAAGCCTGCGGTGCTGCTTCACCATCTGACTTCTAACCTTCCCTGAGCCCCATCCCCGCGCCCTGAGGGCTGGGAAGTGGGTGTTGCAGATGCCCTGGCTGTGGGGATGCCATGGCTGTAGCCCCAAGCACCCTGTGCACCTCGGTGGCCATCTCTGACTGCAGCCTCTGCCCCAGCAGCTCTTGCTCTGTACAGCCCTATGCATGGGAACAGCCTCTGGCACGCTGAGGCTGCTACATGTACATGTCAGGTCCAAATATTTATAGTCGTTTACAGCTGATGTCTACAGAATATGTTTAACTAGTTTGTTGATAAATAAATTTAGAATATCCAAATTACAATAATCCACATAGATTTTAAGGAATTTATTACATGAGATGTAAATCGAAGAGTAAATGAAAAATTAAGTGATTGTGAGAATCAGGTTTTACCATGCAGAGCCAGTTTCATAATAAAAATGAGGATCATAATCCTACTTTACATATAATTTTCTGCAGGGTTGTGTAATTTACAACTTACACAAAGCAACAGGAAGATTAAAGACATCTTTTGAATTAAAACTAAAGCGCTCGGTGGACTCCCTGCAGTAACAGTTTATTACACCCTATGCAGCTCTGAGGAAGCAAAAAAGCGTTTGCCCAGGGAGCCGAGGGTGGCATTTCCAACATATTTCCTTGGAGAAGGCAGAAGCAGCAGGTATAGAGCCTTCCCAGCGCATCTCCCTCCTGCCCTGGATACCTTCCAGGCGGCTTGGTGAGTACCGAGTCCCTCCGTGCGCTGCCGCCCCCTCCCGCCCGCCGTCCCTTGCTTTCTTACCAATCCCACATTTTAGAAACCCTCACGCTGGGAAGAAGGGCGGGAGTGGAAGTGTCCCATCCCAGACGAGGACCCCCCCACTAGTCCTGGGGGAGCTCTAAAACAGCAGGTCTGCAGGGAGCTCTTCTCCAGCATCTCACTGGAAATTCTTACACACGCTGCCATGAGCTCTTACCCTGCTTTTAAGAGGAAAATCATTGCAAGAGACAGTTTTCAAAAATTCCCCAACACTCTATTAGTGTTTGTGAAGAACGTATCAGTATATGAAATCACATAGGAGAGAACAGACTTTCACTGGGGCCTGTGTAATTTCTTTGGATAATGGGTTTTCTTTTCATAAACATCTAACATGTGTAGAAGAGAAAAAAACAAAGTGTCGCCAAGATGGCAAACTCCTCTTACTTGTGAGTTAGAGGATGCTCCAATTCTTTCCCCATCAATATCTTTGAAAGACTGGTAGATTCAAGAGAAATCCAAATCTAGACATATAACCCCCGCCGCCATTTATTTTTAGGAATATTGTGACTACTCACTGTAGAAGAAAATAAAGTATTAAATGATTAGTTAAGAGTATAAATCCACACAGTGAACATTTAGAGTCCAAATAAACATCACATATCTCCAGTGATCCAAGCAAAACTGTCCAGGACACACAGTGTCTTATGAATTCAAAACAGAGTAGATGAATGAATTTTTTTATGTATCTCTTAGGTAAAAACATCAGCTTAAAAACAGTGTGGGTATCTAAGAGACAGATCTAAAGACAGTGGTCTCATTTCAAAGAGCTGCTCGGTAAGCTACTCATCCTAGAGGAGGCTTTGTGCCCCACAAAGAGCTTCCCACTATGCCACCAGTGGAACTACTTGCAAGAACAAGCATTATTCCAGTTTGCAAACACCCAGCATCAATATCCTGCAGTAAAAGAAACCCATTGTCTGGGCTCCATAGTTCAGGTTTTAATATTTGTTCAGAACAAGAGACTTACCAAGAGCTTCACTTAAAAATTCTCACACACGTTTAGCAGCAAAATGTGCCCGAATGACACAGTAACACCTTCTTCCAAACTTGAGAGTGTTTGAGAAAAAGGCTCAGGAAAGAAGCTCACAGAGTACACTGGCTTGTCACAGATTTTCGTGACCATAAAATGTTACATTCTAATACAGAATAAACCAGGGGTTAAACCAGTTTCTGCAGACATTCTTCTACCTTGAAAGCTCAGTGAGAGATACGTTAACGTATAGGGCGCGGGTGTGCTTTGTTGACTGCACAGATTAGTCACAATGTTCACAACAGAGCTCTCCTGAATGCCTTTATTTCATTTTGAACACACATATCTCTGTGTCTCCCCTACACTGCAAGGCTTAATCTAACTGCGGAGTGTAAGCGCCGAATGAGGGGACTGGGTCAATCAGATTTGTCTTATTTCCGAAGACGTCCAAGCTTCATTGAGCATTTCTGTCTCCAGTACTCGCAAGTGCTCAGTGTGCCCTGGGAGCTGCACTTCGACAGCAACAAGAACAAAAGCCCTCAGGTGTGGTTGGGCACCTCTGTCCCCCTTCGTTCCTGCCCTGAAGCACCCCTTTTTGTCATCCTTCTCCCACTGGGGCATGGGGGAGTGACATCCACCCCACGGCCGGTTTGCGTCTGCTCCCCCTACACCTGGGAGGGCTTGTGCTCCCAGCACCCACCCCTCTCACAGGCCCACAGACCCTGTAATCTGCACACAGAGATATTAAGAGGTTTTTAATGGAGGCGAGGGATACAGATGAACAGGTAATGCTGGGATTCAGTGAGAGCTGAGCCAGACCGAGCAGGGCCGTGGGCTCTCTCCTAGTATCTCCCTCTGCTCACCCTCTCCTCTTCTTCTGCTTGCGCCCTGTGGGTCTCCAGCTCCTCAGCAGCACAGTGGGGAGACTCACCAAAAGTATTTTTGTATTTTCCAGGTTTCCTGAACAAAATCCATGCTTTAAACTCCAAGAAAGCTCTCCCAGGAGCGCCTCCCAAAGAGGTGTTCACTGTATGTCCCAAATCAAATCAATATCCTGTTTCTTTCACTGAGCAACTTGGTTCCCACTCCCCATAGCCCTTTTGTCTCGACCAGGACTAAATGGAAACCTTGTTTCCAGTCTAATGTCTACTCTCTCCAAGTCTTCTGCAAGTCCCTCTGTGACTACACAGCAAAACCTGCTTCTGCTACACCTCACGGGCTGACACCTGCCCTCAGCATGGGCACACACATGGTCCTCGCTGGGGGAAAGCATGCACTAATGAGAAAGACCCTAAAGTTGCCAGGTTTCATGGCAACTTCAAAGCTCTCTGCTGGAGAAAATCAGAAGTCTTCCCCAGTGTATTTTCAGGACACGGGAACCACAGCACTGGCACAGTAGCACTGAGGTGCCTACAGTGTTCCGGGGAACACATCCATTTTCTCTTCTCGTGTTTTGCACTACTTTCTCACAGCAGCGAGTTTATAAGCCGTAAAGTTGTTTGCTGTTATTCCTCTGCATTCAGATTCCTTAAACTACACTTTAAACCTACTGTCAATGTTTTCACGGTACTGCTATTCCGTAAGCCATTAATCACTGGGAATGATGGATTGTTTAATGGAATAAAATGCTTACAGACAGTTCTCTCTAGGGCAGCTTACGCCTCTGTTTTCTCCGTGCAGGAGGTGGTACCTGTTGCTGCTCACGGCTGCAGCGAGACCCCGGCAGGGCTGCTCACCCCCAGCTCCCCACGCAGGGCAGGGCAGGACCTGGGTGGCTGCAGCTCCCTCCTACTGCTCAGCCCCTGTTTCAGCCAGTGGATGTGGCATTTCTCTGCCTCCCCAAACAGCTCAAGCATTGTGTGAATGCAGCACAAAAAAATACACTCATATTAGGATGCTTTCCGTGGGTGAGTTGTTCTGGAGGTGAAAACCAAACCGATTACCAGCAGTTTAGTTCTAGCGCAAATCATAGTCCAGTAAAAAAGTTTTACTGGACACAGCAATTTAAAAACGCGGCGTGGATACAGAGAGTGAAGGTACTGCTGCTAAGCCCTTATTTCCTTGGGTTGACAAAAAACATGCCATCCTTCTCATCAAAAACTGGGGGTGGAGGAGGAGGGAGGGAGGAAAGACTAATAAATACATTGAGACAGGCCGTTTAGAGGTTGGGTCTCCAGTCCCCATCATTTATTACATTTTTTGCCAGTCTGATTACTGGAAGGCAATCTCTAGCTCAGGCAGAACACTGAAAAACGTATCTATTCTATACCACACACCTACTCTATTTTCCCCTGTCCTTTGCAAATGTGCTCCCTTCCTAAGGAAGCGTATCTTAAAAGACAGGCACAAAACTTAATTCAAAGACAGTGCAATTGTAACAGCTCTTTAGTATTCATAATTATTTTTTAGAAAAAAAAAAATCATTCTATTATAGATGTACACAGAAGAGTAAAACCTGTAATATGAATGAGGACACAGCACATTGAAAATGTAAATTAAGAATTAAATAGCAAAACAATGGAGTTCTGCCAATATTTTTATAACCATACAAATTGCTCATCAGTATCCAGTGTCATGTTGGCAGATTTGTTCAACAGAGAGTATAAAGCTGGAGACAAGATGATAGACTATGCCTTCTAAAGGAGGTACTCTCAGAGCTGTCCTGGCTGTTATGCATTCTCATGCTTTAAAACAGAGAGGTGAACACACTTGGAGCATAAGCAATGTGTTACATAAAGGAGCTTTTTTTTCCCCTCAAGTTGTGAAAAATTGGATGCCTCTGCTTTAAGCACATTCATTTGTAAGCTTTTGTCATCAAAAAAGCAACAATCCCTGTTATAAAGCCTCCCCAAAAGCACTGCTGTCAAAACATTACTATATGCTCAAAGTCCATTTTATTTCAAACTATGTGGAGTGTAGCAAATGCAGCATTTTTATGCCAGCACCATTGTACAAAACACTTAAATCCCCACACCAGAAGAGCAGAGTTCACCAATAAGATCCATATGTAACATATTCCTATTTCCAGGTCTCCTCAAGAGGTAATTTGATGCACAGGATTTTGACACTTTGAGCGAACACCAGTTTTCACTGAGACCAGAGGGTAATGTGAGCCCCATCCTTCCTACCCAGGAGAAGGCCAGCTCTCCTCCCCATCATGCTGATAGAGGCTGTGACCACAGCCATGTGTGAAGCAAGTCTGAGAAACCTCCATTTGACTCTTTCAAGGAATCCAAGGAGGGAAAAGGCAACATTTAAGTCTAGAGATTCCTACTTATAAAGCAGAATTGACTTCTCACCCTGAAATCATTTGTCCCCACATCACTGGTAGAACAGAAAACCCTTTACTTTATATAGTAATGAATAGCAGAAAACTATTTTATGACCCAGACACTTTCCCATTAGCACATCTTTTTTGACAAGGATCAGGTGAATATCAGCAGTCAAAGACCCTACATATCCTTGCCACGAAGATGAAGGATACAAATCCTGATTACACCATAGAAAAGTGCTTTGTTTTAATAAATTGTGAACTGCAGCATATATCTAGGTGCTCATTACAGATTCATAGTTTTAGTATCTACTTTCACCAATTCACTAAGTCATATGTTCCCAACCACAGCCGTTTCCCTCACAGGAGGGAAAAAATGGGATGGGTCCTGTTACTCCTGGAGTCTCTCCACCCATCTCCCTTCAAGTATAACTCTATTAATCCAGCTGTTTTGCTGGAGTTGACATCCAGGGGATAACTGCTTCCACCAGTGTCACAGTTCCTACCCTCTCCCTAAAAGCACCTGGAGACAAATACTCATTAATGAGAAAATCAGCTGTCAGTGTGAGGTAAGAGAGAGTTAGTAATGAGGAAACAGGCAGAGTAGATCACCTCCTTGCTCATGCAAAGTCAAAGGCCACGTTGGCAATTGAAGACAAGGTCTCTTAGGAGTAAAGTTTCACACCACGCCACAAAGCCAACAGGACTAATATATTGTAGAGCTTTGGTTTCCATAAGAGTGATGAGGAAGGGGAAATGCTCATTTAGCCACACGTAGTCTTTGAGAGATGGAAGTTACAGAGAAGAACAGGGCTTGTTCTTTGCCACAGAGTTAATCTCATGGCTGAAATTCAACTCGGCCACAGGCAAGCACCATGTGAAAACCCCAGGAGGAGCATCGCAAGCCAATGTCATACCATAGGGTTGCCTGACCTGCAGGCCAGCGTGCTGTGGAGCTGAGGCATACGTCCCACTAGGCGAGCTCTGACTGTGCCACAGCCAGGCAGGCAGGACATCCTGCTGGCTTCTCAGAAAGAAGATTCAGTGACAAAGCGGCTGGCAGCAGCTGTGTGAAAAGAACAGCATGCAGAGGCCTCACTCTGCCAGGAGGGACAATGCTTTCTGTCAGTAGATGTGACCACCTGTCCCTCCCTGAGGTCCCTCCTGTCCCCCTATCTCCCACCACCCCTGGGACACCCAGTCAGAAGAGGTTTGCATCCAACCAGCACATCTTGATTGATTGATCAGTAAAAAGGAAAAAAATGGACATTCATAACATGCGACTGCTAAACAATTCTTCGAGATATACACTGATGACATTTTAAACCCCAATGCAAACACTACATAATTCACGATACTCACTATATCAAAGCACACTGGAAAATGGATGTGTTGCTTTTCTCTCAGGAACTTGAATTTCTATATTATTAAAACAGTTTGGGAGGTGGGAGGAGGAACCTGATAGATTTAAGGTTTATACTTTTCTCCTAGTACATTGCCAGGAAAATAAAATATTTAGTGGCTTCATATTCCCTAACCATATTTTTGACAATATGCTTCATGCTCTATTTGCCACAAAAGTTGTGACACTGCAGTCAGTCTTCAAAGAATAAAGTATGCATTTTTCATGGCAAAAGATCAAAAAAATCTCATTTTTTATTACCCTGCCATTGGTTAAGTCAAGCTCTGATAATTAGGATATTGGATATTTATGAGGAGCTATTCTGCCTTTATTACTGCTTTAGGTGCCTGTTGACAGATGCAGCAAGACAATTTACATTGATGTGTGAATTTGCCAGTATTTCAGTAATAATATCCAAGTCTAAGTCTGTTAGAAAAAGGGTCCACATCTCACTCTTGGAATATATATTTTCAATTAATTCTGTTTTAGTAGCATTTCCTCTGGCATGCTGTCATTGAGGGTTTCTATCATTTGTTTGTGCTCTGATCGAATAGTAGCTCAAATTAAAGTCCAGAGGGTAACTGGATAAAAGCAGGTTATTAGATTAGAAAGGCAGAATGAACCACTATAATCTCCTAGTCTGACCCGCTCAATAAACGTGGGCCATAGGACTCTCCCCCTGAATCAATCCCCGCTGCCATAGCAGCATGGAGGAAGGAGGGGAGAGCAACACTTCCCCACACCGCGCTGGCGGCAAGAGGCTCGGTGATGGAAAGCGAGGTACCGGCACCCAGGCAGGTGAGGGTAAAAAGCCTCAGTGCCAGTCTCTTTTCCCTGTGTACCCCTCTCAGTGGCTTTTTTTCACTTCTGAAATTTCACTTACACTAGGACTGAAGTCTGTTTACAAATATTTACTTCCATTTAGAGGATGCAGGCTGCCATGCATCTCATGCCATGTGCTCATCTCCTTGTAACTGCATTTTTTTTTTTTTATTCCAAAGAAATTTTCAGTGTTACTATAGATGCTATGTGATAAAAGCGCACTGATCCATTCCCAGTTAATATATGTCTATTCTACAAGTAAATGGTTCAATACTTCCTCTAATGATCTGTACATTTCAGATTTACTTATGCCTGAAAAAGCTACAGCAGAAGTTTATGTGAGCAGAACCATAAAATCAAGCATGGAGCAATATGTAATTGCAGTGGACTACATGCTTGAGACCACCGATTTAAGCAGAGCCGAGTAAAACCTTAATGCCTTCAATTACAGACACGTGAAATGTCCTCCCTGTCTCGAGCATTTCCAGGGAGAAACGAGACAGAAGGAAAGCTTTATCACTACAGCCTTCGCACTTACTCACGTCAACATCATACACCTTTCCTGTTCATTGCCAACAACAGTTCAGTGACTTCTAGAAGTGTTATACCCCCAGAGACAGAGGAAGATTTGACCCTCACAGCTGAAACGACTTAAGGCCCCGTATCACACAAATGGAGCCTGGCCACATAAAGAGCAAAAAGCAGCTTACCCTTCTGGCTGAGCCCTCAATGAGCCTCTGGAGGGTTTCTTAGTGCTAAGGAGAAAAGGGTGCCACAAAAGGAAGGTGAAGAGCAGCAGTACTGACTTTTAAAGTGGGAAGTTCAGGGTAATTTATTCTAGCTACAGCCAGTTCTCCCCTTCACCATCTCACCATTAATCCGCAAGCTCCTCCTTACTCAAGATGACAGCAGAAAAAAGAAAGTTTTAAGTCACAAGTCCTTTACACAGCATGGCAAATTAGGGCTAACCACTCTAAATAACTGTGTTTTATTAATAGGATATTTACAGCACTTAATGATGCTTTGGCATTTTGCTATAATGGTCAACGCATTTTTTCCCAGGAAGACTTTTAAATTAAGCCACATTTTTTGCTTTGCTCTGTCTTCTACCTGAAATGCTCTTCTGGGTCAGAGATACTTACAACAGGGATGGTTAGAAAAGAGTTTAAAAGGAATAGGCGGGTGAAGAATAACACTGCTTCTAACTTGACCTTTAATGGGTTTTCAGAGGGGTTTAATACATTCTCCCAAGTCTGAGTCCTTTGGCCTCACTGACACAGCGCTCTATCAGCTGAGGTAGGCGTGAAGGGGAACATATACACGGGGAAGGCAAAGAGCAGTGTTTAACCCTACCATACAAGTTACATTTGAATAAGCTCTCGAGCTCGACCAAGTCCACAAAGGTCCTCCAAGGAAGATAAAGGACAGAGAGAGAATGTAGGAAAAGAAGACTTACCAGGAAAAAGCCTCAGTTTAAATAATGATTTATTCATAATAGCCAGCCCTACCCTAGCCACACAAAGGACAATGCAAAGGCTCTCTTATCCCTGCTCCTCTGTAACACATTTATTTTGCATTAATTTGCCTGATCACAAAAGTTATCATAACAAGTAAACAGATTTTGCTCTTGTGCTGTCTCTTCTCTTTCAGTTGACAGAAATAAGACGGGGAGGGCAGAAGCTGTAGCCAATGTTAAAAGGTGTAGTTATACCCAGGTAAGCGCTTAACCAAGCGAGCATCACAAAATTAGTGACAAAAAACAGATTTCATGTGGGAGTTGTTAGAACTCAGTAACATTGCAGCTAATGGATTTCAGAGATCAATAAGGAACAAATAAAGGGAACACAAAGCAAAGCATCACCACTAGGACCCAGCTTAGTTCCTCAAGGCTGATGCATCCATTAGCTACAGGGCATCAGGAAGATGTCCAATAACTTTTCAGTGAGTTATATGCTCTGAGGTCCATGATATTACACATTAGGTGCCCAAATTGAAGGAAATCTGGAAAGAGATTAAAGCTATCAAGCTTCAAAGACACAGGAAAGTCTATCCACAAATCTGGAGGAAGAGAGGAAGAAATTAAAAGGAATAGACCAAAAGTCATTTTCTATGAGTTTCTCACTTGCAGAAGTACCTGTGGAAGATGAGGTTGCACAGGTTTCTTCTACTTGACAGCCAGGACTTTTTTTCCTAGTACAAGAAAAGCCACTGTAAGGTATGTTTCTAAATAAAGTAATTGATTAAGGTTAGCGTTTCTTTTATATCTGCTTTGACCAAAAAGCTGCATCTGCAAGAGGTTTGACAGCACTCAGATCTCACTAGCATATCATTTTGCTGCATGATAAAGAGAAGTTAAAGTTAACAAAATAAAGACAAGATTGAAGCTCTGCAGACACGAACAGTGAAGAGCAGGGCTGCCAGGACACTGGCTACGGGAGAGTAGTCCATGGGGACCGTATCACTGCGCATACGGCATACCTGAGACCCGGGGAGCCACAGGAGCGTTACGCTCCACTGAGCTACAGCAGATGCAGCCCATAGCACTTGTCTTGCTGCTTTTCTGCAGGCACGGATACACACAGCACTAATAGCTAGACATTAGCATAATTTGTCTCTATTTCAAGATTCCTGTTTTACAGCTCTCAGATCCAGTTTCCAGAGGGAAACTCACCCAGCAGCCATGAGCTACGCCAGGAGCCATGGGTCTGTGATCACATTCTTTAGTATTCAGGCACAACGCAATAATGTCTTTTTAACCAGTGATTACACCATCTTTTGTTGTAAACTCTTAACTTCTACTTAGACAGCATCTTTTCTTGGTCAGCTTGTGAAAAGCCTGAGCCCATCCGATAGGATCATTAAGCACACTGTAAGCCCCAAATAGTTTGTTCTTGGAGAAAGCAGGACTCAGCGGCTGCTTCCTGTAGGCTTCCAGCCTCTGCAAAGAACCTCGGTTGTGACAGTGATGCACTGAGGGCTTCCATCACCAGAGCCAGCGGTGTCTCCAAGGCAAGCTATATATCCAGCCATTTTTCTAAAAGTCAGTTTGAAATCTACCCTGCAAGGCATGGGGCAAAAAATGCTTAATTCTGTAAAGAGACTCAATCATTATAGCTCAGGCCTGAGAGATGCCAATATTGAGACTGATGCTGAGAGCATCCATAAGCTTCTACACCACAGTAGTTGTCTGATTGCTGCTCAAGGCATGCAAGGGAGGCGTAGACAGTTTGAGTCCCAGTACAGATTTTGCTTGGGATAAAGTCAGCATTTGTGTTTAACCCCTTTTTGACCTTTGTGTAAAATGAAGGTGCCTGGAAGCAAAGCAGAAATAGTAATGAAACAGTTCATTGCTCGGTTCACAGTAAGCAAGGACATCAGAAACTTTCATTACAGAAACCAGTAGCTATAGTAAGATCAGTCTATTTGATGTTTGAATTAGAGGTTAAGGGCGGAGGAAAAGGAGAATTCCACTGTTTGTGATAAAACTCATCCCTCTCTCTGGATACAGCTAAGCCATCCCTGGCAGGGATGGACTTTTATCCCTGGCTCAGACTTCTGAAGAACAAATCTTTCTGCATTTTGAATGCACCAGATGGTATGCCTTTACAAAACTGGCCTCCAGGGAAGATACCTCTAAAATCCCTCCCTGCAAGGACTTCACTCCCTCTCCCCCCTCAAATTACTCAGTTCAGACACTGAGTAATGCAGGACAGAAGCATATGCCTTTCCTTTGGCAATTGCATTGTGTTATGCTATTAAGAAATATGCCCAATCTGCCTTCTTTTCAGTTCAGTATATTGTACTTCTCCTAGATTGATGTATACCTCAGACCAAATAGTTCTGCATGGCCTAGACTGGGGTAATTGGATTACATTTATGTGAAACCCAAAGTGCTAGACGTTCTCAGGGGTGATTTTCTTTTTCAGACTGCCATTAGAGTCCCAAGGAAACCAAGTACAAAAGCCTAAACTAATCTCACATTAAACAGGATTTTTTTTCAATCAAGTTGCTCAGGGAGGTTGACTTTTAATGGGAGCTGCCCAGCTGAGAGACTAACACACAGAAAAAAAAAACAACCCCAAACTCCTTACCCCAAGGGAAGAACTTCAAAACAAGAGAAGTAAGGAAATCTGCGTTAATGCCCACACATGTGCTCAAGCTCACCCTGCCCACGGGTGCTGGTAATTCATGCAGTGGCAAAAGCCAGGATAATTGGACTCTACTATAGCAAATAAAACACACTTACAAAGGAGTCAGAAATCATTATCCCTACGGTGCAGATGTGTCCAAGGCACAAGGAGACCGTACAGCTTGAACAAGGTCACTCAGCAGGACCATAGAGGAGCTGGGATCAGAGCAGAAGTCTTAGACCCTGTAACCAAGGGGCAAGTGCACTTACAGCTGACGGGTGCTGAGAAGATGAGCTGACAAATTTACAGCAAATTAGCTCTTCTAACTTTGCTGTGACAGTGGAAGAGGAAAAAGTCCCCCATCTTGAACATAACAGAGGAAGATACTTGTGACACATTTGAGTGCCTAAGATACTCATGAAACATTTCGAATGGCTACTGAAAGGCCCAAGGATGCATTTAGATCTGCCTGCTAGGAAACGCCGGGTGCAATCAAAACTGCCGGGTGAGGAAGCGTCCCTATCACTCCTCGTTCCCACAGGAGCAGTATTCTCACAGCATCCGGATCTGCGCCCTGTGGCTGGCTCAGGACCAAGGTGATTTCTTTGAGCTGTATGATTTCTAAACTGTAAATAACCATTTTGGACTGTGACAGGATTTTATTATATTTCCAAAGGGAAAAGATATTCTTGCTTCAAAACACAATTCAGAAAACCCCTTCAAGACGACTCTGAAGATGAGGGGAGAGGATTCTTTCACAGACATGAAAAGTATTAAATATTTTCCATTCTCTTACTAATTGCTTCATAACACCCAAGCAGCATTTATTTTTCTTAGTGCAATAAAACTGAATTACATTTGAATGGGGAGTAATTAAACTAGTGTGCTCATTTTATTTCATGTCCCTCGCAGACGCAGACATAGACCTAATTTGGGCTCACCACTATTCTCCTTCAGAAACTTGAACGCTGTTGCCACAGTATGGGCTGTACTTGGGGCTGAATGACAGGGAACATGGATTTGTCGTTTAACCTGCAGTGCAATTTGGGAAAAAAAACAAACTCCTGAGAATCTCAATACAATGGAGTCACAAAGGCTCCTCTGACTAGATTCATACCTTTTTCTTCAGAGAAAGAAGGGGGAGAGAGAGAGAAAGAATGTGCTTCAGCAGGGAAACTATGGATTGTGTCTCAGAAATTAGCTACTTTGCAGATTTTTGCATGTGGTCACAACCCAAACCAGAAGCTATGACAGAGCCTGCAGACACAGGTGGTGATTGGGAGACGAGAATGAACCCAGAAACAGATGCAGCAATCTAGCAGAAATATCACATGCAACAGGCTTATAGTTGTGGGCAGATCCAACTCAGCACTGCCAAACAACATTGCATAGGTGCCTCAGCTGGCTGTTAGTACGTGCCATGTGCAGTGCCCATACATAAGCTTTGGTTTCAAGTGGACAAACACATGTCAATTTGAAAAGCAGGCCTTGCAAATCACTGCAGAGAAAGGTCACACCATTTGACTCTTGACTCCAGGAGAGCACTGTGTGAGGGGAATACCAGTTGTCCTTTGTGTCACACCTCACAGAGACATGTTTTGGGTGGCTCACCAACCGCCCATGGGACAAGTCAACATGCAATAACTGAGTTGTGCCAGGCTGAGCTGTCCCCAAAACATACTGAGTTTTCCTGGTGTGGCTGGGCTCTGTCACCTCCCCGGGGCACCTGTGACGGGGCACTCCCAGCACTCTCACAGAATTTTCCTAGGGGAGGGGCACCTTTTAACTCTTGCTTTCTTCTTCCTCTTGGTGTCACCTAGTTTGTTGTTCAGTCAATGGCTGATGTCATTTTTATGTTTGGAAAAGAAATTAGTCAGAGTTAAGGATAACAGCAGTTATTTCTGGTATTGTACTAGTGTACACTTCTGGGCTTGTGCACGTGAGAAATGAGGTTAGTATGCATTAGTGGGCGTTAAGGAGTGCCACCACGGATATGACACAACCTGGCGAGCCCCAGACCAGGCTGTGTCCTCAGTTCCTCCTTGTCCCCTGCCCCAGATGGGTTTGCTATTTATGGGGTGGGAGAAACAGGGGACACCTCAAACGTTGATTTTGCAGATCAGACCAAACCATCACGGCAATGCCTTTTGGCTTTATCTTCTTGATATATTCAGGGTTTTGTTTTCCTAAATGCTGAGCTAAAGAGACCAAGAACTTTTATTTTAATCTTTGTGAGTAAAAAAAAAAATATTTTTAAGCCACATAAGTGTTGTTCTAAATATCTCCGGTTTGATGAGGAAAAAAAAACCTCTGAGCTTCAGTCCTGAAACAAATGGGTGACCCTTTTGTCCCTATTCTGCTCCTGATTCCTCTCCCTCACGTTCCCTCCCTACAGCCACCCCACCCTCAGCCTCATTTCAGCTAATAACAGGGAATGAAGAAAGATGGGAGGGAAGAGGGAGGACAGGACAAGAACTAAAACACTGAAGAAATGTAAGAAGTTCCTCCTTTCATTTGGGAGATTTTCTAACAAAAGCCAGCCCTAGAATTCAAACAAACCCTAGCTTCAAAATGGGAATCAAGGAGTGTGGATTTTACATCAACCTTTCAAAATTCATTCCAGAATAAGCTCCTAACATGGGCTGGACAACTCATGTATAAATGAGAAGAAAAAAAGCTAGCACTGGAAGTCATAGACAGAAGCTTGTTGGACCGTGCACACCTTATTAAAAAACAGGATGTAGAAAGTAACTAGCCCAGTAAATTACTTCTGGTTTCAATATTGTGTTTCTACATTTGCTCCAAAATGAAAAAAACCTGTAACTTAAAACATTCTTCTTAAAACTGAGCAATCAAACTCAGACTTACACAGTAAGGATATTTAACTTGGTAGTTCTTATTAAGAATATTTTCTATAAGAAATGTGGCAACACGACAGTGGGTGTATCATTGACAAATTTACCTATAGATCTGTGTTATGACAAGCATAAAAATCTATCTGCACTATAATACAGCTCTTCATAACAGGTTTTGATAGTTGGGTATGTAGAAGCTGTCATGACTACAAATGGAGGGAAACCCTCTTTCCTGCTATTCTGCAACACAAATCTTTGTGCATGTCATTGAAATAATTTCTGCTGCTTTTTAAAAGAAAATAAAAAGATACTTGGAAGGTTGTTTCCAGCTACACCATTTGAAATTCTGTCCAATCTTTCTATAGCAAAACCACAGAGGACCTGAGGGCATAGTCCCTTAGAGCAAGGGTTACAAATTTAGCAAAGTTATTGCTAGTAAACATGTTTATTTCAAAAGGTGTAGAGAACAAAACTTGTTAAAGAAAACCATAGTGATGGTGCCATTGAGACAGAACAACTTAAGGTAAGGGCTGAGCGAATGAAATTAAATCCTATTTACCTTTGATTTGGGAGAAGAAGGGGAGAATGAGGGAGAGAGTTTGCTGCTACCGAGTACTGAGAAAATTGCTGTTTGCTCTGTAACTGTGAAGGGGTAAAACCAGTTTCAGTTTTAGAACCCCAGTTGCAAGTAAGTTAAATGATAAATAACCCTGGCCAGACTGCAAAGTATATGCATATACTTTGGTATGGTGCTGGGACAGGGAAAAGGTGTTTTAAAAAGAAAACCATTAACTGGTTCTCCAAAAGAAACAAACAGGCAACTGGACAGTAGGATAAAAATTGGAAGTTGTAAAAGCTTTGGGTGAAGTTAGAGTCCTGACTTATGAAAGGCATAAAACCTTTAGTATGCTGTGGATGGGCAATTTCCCATATAGAAAATCTTCTGTCCAGTGCTTTCTGTTACTGATAGTTCTTATGTTTCAGATTATCTTCATCTGTAACACTTAACAAGTAATATGGCTTTATGAAGCTGCCACCTCTCTCTCCAGCCAGAGAATTAAAAAGTCCTATTAGGCCAGGCTCCAAAACAAGAGAGCAAACAATATTACCTCTTTCTTAATCAGACTATGCATATACCTCCATCCAGTCAACAGATTTGGTGCTTGTTTTCAAGCAAACATCCTGCCCACTTGAGGCAGAGCACAAGAGCCATAAAAAAACTATTATGGCTAGGATGCAAGAGGGAGCCATAGATTTTATGAACATGAGACATCACTGGCTTATAGGATTTTATGAGCTACAAAGAGGAAGTTATCTTTGAAGCATAAAGCGGTGGACACTTCACAATCACTTTTGGTCTCATGGGCGTTCAAGGGGAGAGCACCCTCTGTCAAATCACAGCTTATATAATCATATTTTCCACATATAAACTGCTAAATTAAAGTCAGGGAAGATACTCATGGAGAGAAGGCTTCAAAGCAATTTCTTGTATTATCTGCAGGTACATACTCACAGACTGCTGTTCAGCCAGCTGAGGAGAAAGAGACTGCAGCTAGGGCAAAAAGGAAGATCAGGCTCCAAAAAGTTATTAATTACTCACCTTTAGTCTCAAATCAAGTGCCAGTAGTAGACTGCATGCATTTATCCCATTTAGAGATCCTGCACATTTGTTCATTGTTGATTGACCTAGAACTGGCACATGGGTGGAAGATGTAAAGGAAAAAGGGGAAAGGAACGAGAGGTTTCAGCTTCATTTCTTCACATCTTGATATCATGGGCTCAGAAAACCTGGACTATTGGCATTAGATGCTGGTCTTTTCAAAAGTCCAAAATATTTGGTTGTGCAGCGAGCATTAAAGTGACACCCACATCACTCACACAAATGGTTATTCCTGTGGAGTGATGTGTGCCTGAATTAAACTGTACAGTTTCATTGCTCTCTTAATTTTTCTACACTCCATATAATTCTTTTGCACATGAAACTGCAGATTTATTAGAAATTATAAGCCTACAGTCTACGTGTCACAGGAAGCCTACCACCCTGAATGCACAGAGCACAGACATCTAATGCACCAATGTGTCAGAATGTGCAGGACTATGAACAAACAAGCCTGCGGCTGTCCCTGTGTTGCTCCAAGACACAATCAGACAAAACAGATTCACCCAGGAGAGCTGTAGTCAGTCCATTTGGAAATATGACTGCCCCATCAATGACAAACCAGAGACACTATAAAGCAAATAATTGGACTATTGCATAGGCTCAAGATGGAAAAATAAAGTAACTCCCAACATCTCCATGCTCAAATGAGAGAGAAAGAGAGGAGGTGCTTAAAGCAGAGAAGCCCCTGATCTAAAAGAGATAAAAATGAAGACTGTTCAAATGCAGATCAGGGAGAGATGAGGTGTTCTAACACTGCCAAGGGAGGAATACAAACAGGCTGCATTTCAGAGCCTCAATGCAAGTTATACTGAGGAGTTTTCTTCAGAGATGCAAAGGCTATGTCTAGCCTAATCATAGAATCATAGAATCGTCTAGGTTGGAAGAGACCCTTGGGATCATCGAGTCCAACCATCTACCCTACTCTACAAAGTCCTCCCCTACACCATATCCCTCAGCACCACATCTAAATGGCTCTTAAACACATCCAGGGATGGTGACTCAACCACCTCCCTGGGCAGCCTATTCCAATGCCCGACCACTCTTTCTGTGAAGAATTCTTTCCTAATGTTCAGTCTAAACCTACCCTGTTGGAGCTTGAAGCCATTCCCTCTCGTTCTGTCATTAATTACCTGTGAGAAGAGACCAGCACCAAACTCTCTACAGTGTCCTTTCAAGTAGATGTAGAGAGTGATGAGGTCTCCCCTCGGCCTCCTCTTCCTCATACTAAACAGTCCCAGCTCCTTCAGCCTCTCTTCATATGATTTGTTTTCCAGGCCCTTCACCAGTTTCGTTGCCCTCCTCTGCACTCGCTCCAGCACCTCGATATCTCTCTCGTATTGAGGTGCCCAGACCTGGACACAATACTCCAGGTGTGGCCTCACCAGTGCTGAGTACAGGGGCACAATCACCTCCCTACTTCTGCTGGTCACGCTATTTCTAATACAAGCCAGGATGCTGTTGGCTTTCTTGGCCACCTGGGCACACTGCCGGCTCATATTCAGCCGCTTGTCAATGAGAACCCCCAGGTCTCTTTCTTCCAGGCAAATACACAGAAGTTATTTTTCCTCTGAGCAGCTACAAGCTGGTGCAAATAATCCTCTTCATCTTCCAACACCAGCATCAGAGGTGGCTGACAATGAAAGTCTACTAGCAGCATTTCTTGCTATTCAAATCCATCTCCCCTTGACAACTGACTGCAGTTCATTTTCATCTACTAACCCTTGATGAATATCTTTAAGAATGCAACAAATGTGGAAGCTTCTGGTAATGGTGAACTCTTCAAAGGAAAATAATTATTTTTACAATGAAGATTCTTACATGTGCATTTTCAGGACATGCAAAACTGAATTATCTAAAACATGCTACAGTTGTCACATAGCCTGTAGTTCTCAGAAGTAGCTGGGCCACTTTTCTTCAGTAAATAAACATTTCTTATCTAGTTTCAAAATATTTAACACATGCACTTAATACGCAACAGCTGTGTTAATAAAAACTGGAGAACATCAACTTCATACATTGAATTTCATTTTTATCATTCTTTCTGGTTCTAACTAGGTAAATTGTGTATGACTTGACATAGAGATTCTTTCTTCTTGTCTGTACAGTGCATAATACAATGGGCCATCAGTCTCAGATTGGGCTCTAAAATACTACTGTGTTCAGATAAGTTACCAGATACTTCACTGAAGTACCTACACTTCTGTAAATCAGTACTGCTTCTGCTAAGTCAGGATAGGCAAGCGGATATCATTTTTTTCATAAGTTAGTGATTCTAAATGAGCAGCATCCAGCTGCTGAGAATTTTTTTAACTTGTTATTATAGCCGTAATAGGTTGCTCGCAGAATTACATTTTATTCATGAACTGTCTGCACATCTGCAGAATGTAGGAGATTTATTTTAACTTGTCTTTTTACAACTGGTCTGAGGATGAAATGCAACTTTGCCACAAAGTTCACCAGCTGCAGAACTTTTTTCTGTTCCGTAACACTCCTTAGATGAGGTTCAAGTGCTTTGGTGAGGAAACTTCCAGAGTGGATTCTTTTTGATTTTCCCCCAGCTTTTAAGTTGTGTGTGTTCCTCTATGGGTACATACACAGAACTTGCAAATACTAATGAGAGCTATGCATGTGTTCCTGTGGGAAGGCAGACCTAATACTGAAACTCCCTACTCTGTTACAGTGCTCACGTCAACCATTTCATTTATTTTGTGCTAGAGGTGCTTATGATTTAGTCATTAATCCTGAAATACAATTTTCACACTGATGTGATAGCTAATATAAAACAGTGTTACTACATTTAAATAATAATACTGTGTTTAAGAATCTCAGTCTTTCTTTTCCTTTACACAGAATTTTATGTGTCCTTATAGTCAATTACCAAGCATGAGGAATTAAAGTGCTCCCAGCCCAAATAAGACTCCGATAATATCTCAAACTATGCAAAATTAGAGAACAACTTTTAACCAGGTTAAAGGGCTTTCTGTTCCACAGCCAGCTTACTAAAGTTAACAGAAGGGACAAGGAGCAAGCCTGAAAAATCTCCACAACAGCTCCTGGCCACCTCTGACTGCAGCCAGTATCTGCTCACTTCTCTCTCTCAGTCCTGAGGATGGATGATTGTAGAGAAGGGAAGGTGCAATTTTAGCAAACATAGACCTAGACAGAGTAACTTAATCTGCTTGGCATAACTAACAACATGGCAGAAGCCATGGCAGCCTCTATGAGGAAGCAGAGAATAAATTCTCATTAGACTAACATAACAAGAAAGGCCAACACATACAAGTCACTTTATGATGATCTGCTGGAAAATAACTCTCAGCCAAAGCACCTTGATCCACCCAGTGTCACAATAAAGCAATTTAGCCTCACTCATTTTAAATTTTATATGAAAAACTGTTTTGTTTTGCTGAAGTTATCAATTTCTAATTAAATTATGCCGAATATTGAATTCTACTTGTGTAACCCCAAATTGTCAATACATTATTTCACTCCTAAGGATTTCAGGTCCTTTCCTGTAAGACAATGCATCACAGTTTATTGAATTTCTATAGCATTGCCCAATTTTTCTTCTTTGCTTCTATACCAGAATTACTTATAGTGAAATACTTATTTTAAAACTCTGATGATGACAAAGATATGTCCCCAATGTGATTTCAAGGATACACTTTTAAAAAAAACCCAAACCCTCAGTAATAAATAAGTTGCATGTTCGTGGGATAGGAAGCAGAATAATTACTCAACCGCTTTAAATAAATTGTGGTACCTAATGTTAATCAGCTTTAGTAACCTCAAAAAAAGGAAGTGAATGTACATTCATTTATATTCATTAACTAGGCAGGTTTTCTATTTTAGGAAAGCAGAGGGGTTATCATGAGATTTTTGTTTCTATTCCTCCTATAGAACATCAGTCCTTGGATCAAAAGCATGATGTTTCACTTTAAACAGATTTTTTTCACGCCTCAGAATTTTCTCCTCAAAATCACGTTGACCAAAAATGATCAGAACCATTGATATATTAAAATAGTAGGAAAATTAAATAAAGAATATTTGAACCTTAGGGACACTAACTTTCTCAATGTTGCTTCAAGGGATGAAGAATTTGAAAATGGTGACGTAAAGATGGCAATTATTCCTGACCTGAAATGACTTGAAACTAGAATTCAGTCAACAAATTTTTTGCCACCAAAAGTCTGAAAAGCTTCTAGCTCCTACTGAATTTAGTGCATTGATCTCCAGTGCACCCTGAGAAGCATGGCATTTGTCTCATTCTCTAGGCTCTTGGAGCTTTTGCTGAATGAGGTTTTTTCCAAAATGTGGCCTCTCAGGATGGGAGCTGGGGCACCCTGAGCTGAGTCTGCTTAAAGACTAAAACAAACAAGCCAAACAAACCAAAAACCCACCCCAAAACTGAAAAGAAACCTCTAAAATGTCCTAATACACAAAGATGAAGCAATTGTTCCAGGCCCTGTTATTTCAGGCTACTTTTCTTGTAAAATGCAACGTTGCCAACCAAGAGGGCTCTGAGCTGCTTTAACTCCGAGGTATGAGGAAGCTGCTCAGTGTTAGGAACGTGCCTTGAGATAACACAAATGGTTTGACGAGAATGGCTACTCCTTATGAGTCAATATTCTTATATATGTATGTATATATACACATACACAAATGTCTGTGTGTGTATACAGACTGTATCAGCACTCCCTGGTGTCAAAACCCCACATTTTTTGGTGTCACACAAACCCTAAGAAAAGCAGGGACAGAGTGTATCTCAGTCTGCTGCTTCCTTTGTTTGAGCTGGTATCAGGTATTGGGCCTTGCATGCCCCAGCAGTGCAGGCAACTCAGAGGTTTGAAGAGGCAATGCAAGGCTTAACTAAATGAAGCAGTAAAGCCAGACTGATCAAAAGCTCTCGGGAACCACAGTGCTGAACTTTAAAACTCATTTGTGAAAGGCAGCTGACACCTGATGCAGGAACCAAAACAGCAGAGCAAGCTCAGTGCTTGCTACCCAGTGTGCCTCCCCACACTAGGAATTTTACAGGTCAAATATCCCAATGTGTATACACTTAAGGGAGGGTTTACTAATTAGTACCAGTTACAGAGTAAAATCTTCCTTCAATAAAAGGGGAAAACTCAGTACACCTTGGCTTGAGCTGTTCAATGCTGCTGACCTCCTACTCTTTCTTCTATAGGGCTGCCTAGTACGCAGGAGAGGCAGAGAGCACACCATAAATTCATTTTCCGTGCAGAGAAAAAACCCTCCCCAATGACTACTCTGTGTTCTAAGACAAAGAGAACCAGAAAACTAAGCATCCCACAAGCATTCCAAATTAGCAAGAAAAATACTTTTTTTTTTCTTTTTTTTTTTTTTTTTTCTCCCACAGCAGCTCTTTATTAGAATGTAGCAGAGCATCCAGCTTTTGATGAAAGCACTGGGAAATGTTTCAGAGAAGCACAGTGGCCAAGGGGTCAGGCTATCAGTTTCAACTAATATAAGGCAACTGAAGTGAAAAGTGATACATCTGAAAGACAGAAAATAAATGCAGAACTCTATTACCAAGAAGATGAACCAGAAAATAGCATACAAAGATACGCAGACAATTCAGTAGTAAGGAGAGGGGGAAATTCCCCTAAGCACTGCTGTGGACCGGGGTCCAGCCAGGGGCTCAGACTACATAGTGTGAGAGACTATTCCCAAAGACAACTTGGACCAACATCAGATACCTTCAATTCTCCACTGATGCCTATTAAATTGCATAAATGCAGTGGAGCTCTCTCAAGAGGTGCCTCCTAGAAAGCAAGGCACAGGTGCCAGCTCCAAGAGAACAATGTTTCTGTCCTAATTCCATTTCCAACAAGAAACAGCAGTGCTTTGTGGAAGTCTTGCAAGAGTCTGTTGTGGCTCCTCGAGGTCCATGGGGTGTGGGGAAGCTGTCTTCCTCCTGACATCTTAACAAATTTGGGAGCAATTCTTCACCTTGATTGTTAAAGACTAAACCCAAAACAACCATAATCAATTACAGCGTTCAAGGCCCAGAAGGAAATTTAAAAACTAGCTTTCAAGATCAGGGTTTCAGTGGAAATAGATCCTTGTTGACAATCGGCAGAGCTTCCCTGGGCTTAGCAGAGCTGACGGCTACAGTTGCAGGACGACTGCACCAGGTACATTTTCAGTGTGTTGGAGCAGCAAACAGGAAGACGTTTAGCTGATTTGCAGCACACAAAAGGGTTAACCTTACATTTTGTGACAGAAGTTAACCCAAATAAGGTCTATGCTATTGAGTCTGAAGGGAAAAGAAATCAATTCTGGTTCCCATGGGTAGGATTTCACCACTTGATTAGAGAAAGAAATGAATCTTTAAAATATACTTACAGGAAAGGTATTTGCCATTTGCATGAGAGATGGGAATGGTTGCATCCCAAGTTAATGAAATCAAGTCTGCTGTGCCTGTTTGAGGATTTCATCTATTTGAATTATGCAAATATCAAATATAACTTCATTGTATAAAACTTCAAAATGAGAATGCTCTCCGTATATCCAGGGGGAGGCCAAAATAATATCTCCACTCCCCAAACTTAACATTGTTTCCTTGAAGGCCACCAAGAGGTTATGATTTGGTCCTACAGCACTGCTTTCGAGCTGTGTCAATTTAGACAACATTCCTGCCTGTCAGCAAATAAACTTTAAGTAATTTTAAATTTCACTTCCATTTGATAAGGTTAAAGCAATTTTTTCTTGGAGACAGGGACTCAGAGGCAGGCTTTTAAATGCTAGTCATTGGGCACAGGGAGACAGACGGCCACGTAGGTTGTGAAGGAGGGTATCAAGGCAGGCTGGCAGAGTGGATCTGCTGCAGCAAGAGGAGGAGCAGCACAAGTGGTATCTTGCCCTTGATTCAGAGACCAAAACATGCAGGAAATGGATCCTTCACTTGCGGGCAGAGACCTGTGTGTGCACCGAGATGTGTGGTCCCTGGCCAGCTTTCAGAAAGTCTCCTTCTGGCAACAGCTATTTGCTACGAAAATGTTCAACTTGGGTAAGCTTGCTGGACCTTTTTTGCAAGTTCAGCACCCTCCCTAAGAAGGACACAGAGCCACACAGTGCCACACCAAGGAACAACAAACATAACCTCTTCCTTCCAACCCAGTGGAGAACTGGGCTTTATGACCAGGACACACCTCCACTCCCAGCACAGGCAACTACATCATGGACTTCAAGAAACAATCACATTCTCTAATCCAGAAACTGAGCTAATTTGGTCCAGCTCCCCATCTGGAAGACTGTCTATGAACATGTCCTTCTCATTATTAGAAGTTCTCTCATTTCTGTCTGTACTCATTCATGGCCCCTATAGACCTATTAGTTCTTGTGCCAACACCATCATTTAGGTCAACACAGAGAACATGGCAATATTTTGTAATATCAGAGAGTTTGCACTGCAGGACAATGTTTCCTAAATTGTCAATACACTCTTTATAATAGAAAAGAATGCATTTAAATGTTGGCTTGCATCAGAAGACAAATAGAAAGGGGACATTTGAATTTCAAGTCGCTATCAAAAAGCTTTTTAGAATTCAGTAGACGCATATATGAGCAGGAATAGGAAAAGGGAAGGGAATCAAGACAATGGAAAATTTCAGTCTCCAGACATTAACTTTTAACAATGAAGTGCCTCCAAGTACACCAGGTGAGGAAAATCTTTTAAGAAAGGGCAAAAGAGAAGCATTGAAAGAGAGAAGAGGTATACACTCACAAACTTCCACAGGCACAGAGATCAGATCTGCTCTGGCTTTGCTCAGAAACTGCTCCAACTGACGGGTGATGGATGGCCCTTCATACCCACCAGACCAGCAGATACCAGTTTCAGAACTCCCTCTTTTTGCACTTCTATTGCCGGGTTTTTTTTATAGACCAATTTAGTGAATCCACACTCAGCATGGATTTAAAGCTCTATAAATTCAGAGTTAATCAAGGGTACTACAACTTTCAGACTCAAGTCTTTAAGCAGAAGAGGATTGTGCATGCTGAAGGGAAGGTCCTTGGCCCTACAACTGAAACAAAGGCAACTCAAACTCCTTGATGTAAGGCCTAACTTAAACAGGTGGGGCTCCCTGGGCAGATTCTAAAGATGCACATCATGACTGCTAAGCTTAACTCATTGCACAATGAGATCAGATTGATTGCACCCGGAGTCACTCTGCATATCTCCCTCGTTCCTCGTTCCCACTGCCCCAATGTACTTGCAGACAACTCAAAGCCAGCCATATTCTTTATTTTGCTACATTAAACAATACAACCTCATTATAGCTTCTGTTAAACATTTGTCCCCCCCATTCTCCAGTCATCTTAGTAGCCCTTTCTCCAACCTCAACATGGGTAGTTACACATTGAATTTTTTCAAAAATTCTAGTTCAAAAAAATATATATTTTTAACCTATTATACTGCAGTAGCTGAGTTACCCCCGTAGAATCATTGTCCAAGATTTTCAAAGGTGTGTATACATCTGGAAATACCAATAGATGCTTTTACACATTTTGGCAGAAGTTGATGTCATCATTACTACCACTAGAATTTTGGTATTTTGGTTTTCCAGATGAAAAAAGAAAAAAAAAAAAATCACCTAAATGTAATTCTTTGAGCACCTGTGATACTACCCATTCCATCTATTTTAGACCTCCATTTCTGACAACTGATCAGAAAGATCTGTTGAATAAACTTGTGACAGAAAATCGGAAGGCTTTTAGCAATTTCACTGCCTGAAGGGCAAGGGCATACTTGAGCAGCATGCTTGCTTTTGACTTCTGTGTGTCCTTCATGTTAGTTCTTATCTAATGGTTAAAAAGCTGACATGTATGTTAAAGTCACGTCCACAATAAAGACTGTTTGAATCTCTGTGTACCTTATTGCTGAGATACTGCAATCTTTAGTTACCTTAAAAGTTTAATTCCGTTTGTTGGCTCAGTCATAGCACTTTCAAGAACTTCTCTTCTATAGGTATCCTTAAGCATTACTCAGTTGCTGAGGGCCTCGTTCTTAATGCCCTTAAGGGACAAATTTAAGTTCAGTTTTGTTTTCAAAATCAGGGAGCTCAAAAGCTGTCTTTATTGGAGCAACAGAATGTGAGGAACAGGAGGGAAAAAAAAATCAACAAATACTGGAGCTGATCAAACAAGACACATTTTGATACACACACAAAGTTAAAAAACACACACAGTAATGAATATTTTTTTTTCTTGAAAAGTTTATGTTTGAGGAACAGAGGGGCGTAGGAAAAATATAACCAAATTTGAGGGGAACATTTTAATTGAATGTTTCTTGTCCAATCAAGCTTTTTGTTCTGCCATCCTTAAAAGCTCATGTTCCTGTACCTGAGCGAAGGCAGATTCTGATGACTTGCCTGTTTTGGGATATACAGAAAGTTTCAGATTACGAGCAAACTGGGACAGACCTAGGACTCATCTACCCGTTCATCTCTTTCTGTGATGATCCCACATAGAGATCTGCGGGAGAAGGAACAAGCACAGAGTGATTTTCCTGTACTATTCACACTGAGTTTTTGGCACCGAGCAGTATCAGGACTTTCTAAAGTGGAGATTGTCTCTTGTTCTTGACAGCACTATGCTTCAAGGTTATATTTAATCTCTTTTGGAGCTAACTTTTACATTCAGCCTCCACAAGTTCCACAACTTAAGTTTCACATTTTATGTAAATAGCGCTAGAATAATTATATTTATTCGAATTTAATAGAAGAGGTAAATATATACTGAACTCCAGGGATTTTTTTAGTAAAGGAGCAAGCAGGACAGTCTTCTAATATTTCTTCAAATCAAAATCACCTTCAGCAGCACCTTGCTAGTAGACACACCACTAAAACGAATGGTGGAGCATGAGGCGGCCCCTCCTTTAGCTATATACAAGACAATTCGTTGCATTCAACAAAAAGCAAACTGGCAATATTATATGGAGGAGCAAAGCAAGGTGGATTTGCAGAAGTTCATATGAACAGGGACAAAGTATTTAGAAAACACTCTGACAGGGGGTGTATCTGAGCTCTTTTACAGGGCTCAATTAGAAACTGGAGCAAAACAACTTCTTGAATATCAGGGCAGATGCTACCTAATAAGACATGAGAAAAGAAAGCCATTTATGCTGAGTGAGGACAAGGATGGATAGGTAAACAATATTATCTTCTCTAATGCACCTCTGTGTCTGGGTTTCTTTATACTCATGAGTGAAGTTTAGTTTCCTGGTAATTATTACATATGGGTTTTTTTTACCTTTGCCCAGAGAGGTGGTGGAGTCTCCTTCTTTGGAAACATTCAAAACCTGCCTGGACAAGTTCCTCTGCAACCTGCTCTAGGTAGGCCCGCTCTGGCAGGGGGATTGGACTAGATGATCTCCAGAGGTCTCTTCCAGCCCCATATGATTCTATGTGCACCTGTTTGCAGGTGGATGTCAAGTGGTTTTTGAGTGCTCACAGAACTCTCTCTACACGTTTCTGTAACAAGCATACACTTGCTGTCAGAGATCCCCAACTCTAACCCCATAAGTCGCACTTTCAACTTAAATATCTTCTTTTAAAAATTCATAAGAACAAACATAATGAATGCTTTCAAGAGAGAATTAAATGCAAGAACCAGAGGCCTAAAAACAGCATCAGGGGAAACAAGGAAAAATTAGCTCGTAACAATACCAGACCTCTTTCTCCATTTCACCTTTCCTTGTAAATCACTATTTATACAATTAAGAGGTTCCTGGCAGACTCATTTAATCCATAATATTTTGACCTTGATATTACTCATGCTTCCAGAACAGAGATCAGAAGGATAACTGCTTTCTTACTTAAATTTAAAGCTGGCATCTAGCAGCAAAAACATGCTTATAATGCCCTCAAAAACAGCTTAAAAAAAGTGCTACAGCACACTGTGCCAAATATAAGTTAAAATCTTAACTGTTTATCTTCAGTGGAAAATGTAATTTTAAAATTCCTTCTTACTAGTTTTTCAACTGTACTACCTCTCCAGCAAAATTTTAGATTTAGGAACTCATTTGCAATAATAGAAGGGAAAAAAATAATTTTTAACCTAATAGCTAGCAATTGGTTGGTTCTCAGTTTCTAACACAAATGTTCTCTTTAGGAAACCAAGAAGTTATGTAGGATAAAATTGAAAGTTTCACATGACTAATAAATGCTCAGATATTAAAGCTCTCTTCCATTACAATTCACAGGCTAGCAATCATTGTCTAAAGATAACGGTCTTAACACCAGCTAGGAAAACAAAAGATTTAATTTTGTGAAATGTAGGATAATTGGAATGTGAAACAATAGAGGAATAGATAATGTATTTAGTTTTCACAGGTGAAGACTTCAATAAAGTTCATCTGTGAACTTGCCACAAATGAACTTGCTATCTACTGAAACTGGGGAGTTGTAAGCACAATCTATATTTGAAATCATGTCTGGCTCAGAAGAGATGGCAAGAAAACAGGAAGAAATTGGAAAATTAATGCTTAATAGTCTCTTGACCAAAGAATGAGGGCAGTAGACCAAAATTGATGGGACAGGGTTACTTAATATATGGCTGCTGCATTCTATTTGAGGACTAATTCATTAATTCATTTCATACCTGGAGCAACATCTGTATTACTCCACTCTGATGGAAATAAATCCTCCTGCTTTCTTAGCCACTCTTTGAAGAAAGATACAGTATCCAAGGCTTCTACTTGTAAGAAACATGGCCTAGAGAAGGTTTGCCATGATACAGAGTGTGTTTTTCAGAAGCCGAGATGACACAGCCAGACCTCAGCTCCCCAAAGGCAGCAACCCCCTGCCTTTTTCTTGGTTCCCACTGCTATAGCAAGGGATCTTCTCTGCACTCCCCTCCTTCCTTCTCTTAGCATATACCTTGGGGTGCTGGAAGAACCAAGGCCTGATGGGTTTATTATCTACAGCTTGTAAGAGAGAGAGAGATTAATACTACTAAGTTTAAGGCCAACACTGGTAACAGTCTTTAATGACGCTTAAACTCTTCAGACAGAAGCAAGCATAAGGCAGAAATACTTAAGAAATCTCAGCTGTACACTTAGTCTCTGGACAACACAGATGGCAGAGCATAAAGAAGCGGAAAGATACTGCACCACAGGATGATCTAGGCTGAAGCAGCACACCAACACCTATAGCTCAATATCAGACCAGGTGAAATACCAGTTTCCCTGTAGGGATTGGCTGAAAGAAAGAACCGTGGCTGCGATTTTCACTAAGCACCAGTAAAGCACTCATTATCCTCGTGGGCTTCTCATGCACACAAGCGAAGACAGTAGTCACGTGTCCATAGGGACCATATCTGCCAGCATATCACACATGGAGAATTATATGGATTATACTACTGGTGAAATTGGTTATCCAACTAAATTATTTGCAGGGTTAGGTTGTTTCTAAAGCTGCAGACTTTTCATGTTGAAGCAATTTTTAAGTACTCTAATGCAAAGTGTAATCACACATTGATTTTTCCATTAAAACTACAAAAGTCTTAAATACCCTGGGGGTGCTGGCCTCAATTAGTCCCTATTCTTCCATTCCTTTTCTCTCCATACCATTTTGCCATCCCTCGGTGTAGGAGGAAAGGAAGACTGTCTACTTAAGCCAAAAGCACAATCTTCTATTACGCGAGTCCAGTTAAAAGCAGCAGTAGACAAATTGCTTTCTGTACAATAGGGAGGAAAATTATGCTGTTTTCTACTTATGTTCATTTTTAAATTACAGTGTGGGAAAAGTGAACATACAGATATCCGGATTTTGGAAGCTTGCCTTGAGTCAATTTTACTGTCGCTATGTATTTTTTTTTTTAAGTCCCACAGCTCTTCGGAGGAGGTTGTTTGTACACAGTTGCCCTGAGAAGCCACGATCCATGAATGCAGCCTTTCCATTGTCATCTGTTGACCAGATGAGCGTCAGTTTTGTGCTAACAGCATTCAGTAGTATTGATTGGTTTTGCTGTTGACACCAGGTTAATACTTTTGCAGAGAAGAGGAAAGCAAATTTTACTGAACACCAGTAGGTAAATCCTTTTCTTTTATCTCTTTTCCAGAAAGCAGCACCTAAAAGAATAATCTTACTCATGACAGAGGGTGGGTGTCCCATTCAGTTGAATGGCCAGACCGAGGTCTGTTGGTCTAAGTGTTTCAAGTTCCCTGCTCAGCCCCTGCTACCCATTTCAGTGCATTCTGTCTCCTACTTGTCTTGTGCAAAGCACTACCCAGGGAAATATATGGATGGAAACACCATATAAAACACAGAGATGAAAATCATATCTAGTCTACAATGTATTTATCTTCAGGCATCTTTTGAACAAAGTCTCTGAAGAAAGGCGGCTGAGTGCAATGATGAGAGAAATGAACCAAGAGGCGTCAATGAAGCCGAGTTTAAAGAACATGGGCTGGAGCTGTGCTCTGGAACCTAATCAATTAGGTTATTCTTCCAATTTTTGTTCTATCTCCAAGCTTTACCTTTTTCAGTAAGGAAAAACCCAGCCAATTTCCAGCCTATGAAGAAGCATCTAATTTTCCTGTAACAGAAGTTCTACCATTGTCAAGTTATACTGTGCCTGAGTCATCTCAAGATGACAACCACATATTTTTCACAACTACTTGAAGTAATCTGCCTCCTGAAAACCCATTTGCCAAGTGCCTTATGAAATCTATTACCTTAGTCATCTTTGGAAAGTCTATTTCTACATACAATACCTTTATTCTGAGCAAAACATTAGCCTTCCAGCATGAGTACATGGGGGGAAAAAACAGTGCTCCAGCTTATGTTCTCAGAGGTCTTTCCATTTCTGACTCAAAGTTTTATCTAGCTATAGCTTATGGCTAGGTACAGCTGAATTCATAGTGCTTACAGTGGGATTGGTATTGTTGTAGAACAGCCTGGCATTGTTTAAACAGTCATCACCAAAGCAGTGGCAGGAGAGAGGCCAGGCAGCCCAGCAGACAGGGCACTAGTACAAGGTTCAGCAGATGCCTTTGTGACTCTCCATAGCATTTGCGGCCTTGGGCCAGGTCACTGACATCTTTCTGTCTAGCTTTTCCAGCCTTTCCCTTTTGCCCATTTTATTTGGATTTAGAGACAGCGACTCTCTTTCTACAGCACTTACCACAAACTTACCATATTGCTCTATAAAGCAGACTAGACCTGAATCTACCTGTACCATACCACACAAAACCACCACTGCTACCATCTGCAGGTCGACAGTATATTTCACATACTTAAGCATTAGACCAAAGAAAAAATTTTTAAAAACCCACCACCACACTGCCTTTCTCGAATGGAGGCACCGCCATAGATTATGATAAGCAATTCTCTTCCCTGCTCAATTAAAGAAGCTGTCCGATACTTGCTGTCCAGGCATGTAGGTGAAATTTGTCTTACAGCAGAAGGTCCCAAAGCAGAAAAGCTGCAGTTCAGATGGGAAGGAGACAATGGAGAGAATTATCTGCCCTGCTTGGCTTGGGGGAGCTGGTGGAGTCAGCCTGGTATCACCAGGGTCTCCAGTTAGGAAGGTCCAGCTGCATCTCTGGCTCTTGTCATCCATTGCAGCCACACCAGTGCTTTAACGTATCTACCTGAACACCTCCGTAGCAGCCAGTTTACTTCGATATTTCTCTCTTCTGGAATGAAGACTTCAGGATGGACTTCTCATCACAGTCAGGAGAAAGAAAAGCTCTGCCTGGATGGTGGCTGGCAAATGGCAAATCATCAACAGTGCCTAGCAGCCACACGCAGTGGGACCCCTCTGCTGTGCACACAGAAGAGTACTGCTCCAAGGGGCACATTGGAAGTGCAGACAAAGAAAAGCAGAGGATGTAGCAACACTAAAGGACTTTTTTATTTCAACATGTTTACTGTGGTAGGCTTGAGGTTGCTTTATATGAAATAATTAAGGCTTTTAGCAGAAGCACAGAAGTGAAGCTGCCAAGGGAAATATTACAGAAGCTTTAGAAACAATAAATTTTTCATCTGGGATAGTCAAAACTCACTTCAGTGTAGAGTACGCGTTCAGGTCAGTCAGATCAAGTCTGATAACAAACCATATAGCTGCTTTTGTATAAGTGTGGCTTTATATTATTGACCAGATTAAAAAGAATGTAGCCATGGCCCATGAGTGGGCACTGCTGGCAAGTAGCCACCGGTGCCAAAGCCTACCCCACCAGCAGCTTGTGTAGTAGCTTGTCCCATACCACTTCCCTTTCCCAGTGAGCAGGCCACCTGTTAACATTTCCTAAAGATTTTTAACTTAACGTGGTTATAGCTATGAAAGTGCCTTCTTTTTTTAACAGTTATAATTACTGCACTATCTGGATTTCTCTTCTACAGGATCCTTCCATTACATTCTCCTCCTTTGTTTGTTCTAACCCAGTTATAATACATGTGATAATAAATACAAGTCTCCGATCTCATCCCTTCCTAACACCTCACTACTACAGTGGCAGGGACCTGAGCTCAGGTGTTTGAGCAGCAAGAGGTCCCCAGCAGCACCTTGTGACAATATAGGTAGCCCTCTGATCACTGCCGTGGCCTTTGCAGCCACAGGACAAAGACAAGACTGAGTAGTCACAAAGACTGAAGCAATCCCTGTCAGGGTAGGCCAAGCATTAGGAAGTTTTAAATACTGTTAAAAGGTTGTGTTTCATCAAAGTGCCATTGGCCAAGTATTTTCATAAGCACTGTAGCTATCCAGTTTCCGCTGCTGGGAGCAGAGAAACTTTTATTAACAAATGCTGCCATGAACCACTCAAAAGATTAAGTTCAGCTATGTTTTCCCCGCTATTCGTGACAGGCCACACTCATCCAGACCCATGTAGCCCTTCACTAGAAGAAAGATCTTCTGTCCCAACATGAACAAAGCTGCTTTAACAACAACGAATGTAGGTAACCCACACATTGTCAACTGACCCTGATCTACGCTGCTCATACAGATGGAGGCTCATACTCCACTGGAGGCAGCGGAGTTTTCCCACATGACTCAGAAGATAACTAAAGAAATCTCACACACAGAGATTTGGGATGTATGCCCCAGTGTATCCAAAAGCACAAAATGGGCTTATTTCAGGAGCAGGAGCATTAAACAGACACTTCCATGTGCCTCATGTTTCTCATGAAGCCAACAGCAACACTGAGAAGGAAGTTGGAAGGCACAGCACTGCACAGCCATCTTTGTAAAAACGGAATTGATTTTCTCCAAAATACTGGGTCAAATTACCAACATTTGAGCTGAACAGCCCCTGAAAGTATACCCTCGCCAATACCAGGCATAGAGTAGTTACTGTAGCTGTTGGGGCAGTCCCTCCTCTCCACCATGAGAGTAGCAAGATAAACAGAAACAGTAGGAAGTGACATCTCTACATCAAGGACTTCAAATCCCCAACAGAACCATCTGGGCTATAAGCAGAAAGATTTGAACCTTACAGCCAACATCCTTGGACAACAGCTCTTTCCCACGTGAGCTCAGCCTGCCCAGCACACTGCTGCTCTCCTCGCTCGGCCCCTTGTCACCTTCCTCCTCCATCACAGCAGTGCTGTCATCCCATCTGGAGCCCATCCTGAAAGTGTTGATACTACCTAGAGCAAGTAGACTTTCACTTCCAATATTTACAATTCATTTTTGTAAATTTTCTCAAGTACCACACAATAACATGACACTAAAAAAGCAGCAGTTCCTTCTTGTGTCTCCTTCAACTTAGCTTTTTCTCATCGTCAGGAGATTTATGAATTTAATGTCTGTTTTATAGAACTTATCACTTTTAACAACTAAAAGAAAATGCTAAATTGTTCTTATTGCTGTTAGATGTTCAAAGACATCGTGCTATATACTGTAATTTACATTTCACATTAAAAGTGAAATATGTTGGGAATGCACAAATATTTGTTTTAATTTGACCCATCTGTTAAATGAAAAACAAAGAGGACTTCTAAATCACTATATTTAAATTCAGCTATTTGTAAACAATTTATATGTTCATTTCTTCTGGGTTAAAACTGCCCTAAAGCACCACTCTTATGAAATCTCCAAATTAAATTGCTTTGCATTGTTCTTAGGGATGCAGGCCACAGTTTCTTCCTCCTCAGTTTATTAATTTATTTCCCAACCCAAGTAAACTAGCAAGACCCATATTAAGAGTCTTGCCACTGAAATAATCTTGGGGAATTCACGGAAGTATCTCCTGGCTCCAGAAAGCTGAGAGCGTAGAGAAATCTTCAGATATTGGTGGCAAATTCTCCTAAGATAAAGGGCAAGCCAATTGCTTTCATTTAAGCAAGTTTTGGTAAGATTTTTAACACTTCTGCAACGGCACTAGATTTGCCCTGTTCCACACTGGACCATCAACAAGCAGGAGCAATAATCAAGGAGGGGAAGAGAAGCTGCAGCAATTTACCGTCAGCTCTCAACCTAGCTAGAACTTACTACAGGATTTGGATCTTAGACTGGGCTTTAATGGAGCTGTGGATGATAATTTACAAGGGGAGAGAGATCCACAGACATCTAAGGATCCCACGGTAGCACGTAAAGAGCAGAGCCTTATCCCTTTTTCTGCTTTGTGCAAAGTGCTGTATTTAGCGTTAGCTGCCAAGCCTCTACCCAAGAAATCAGTACTTTTAGTGGAGTATGGATACCGAGAGCCCTTTTAATCACTGAGATACAGGGCCTCTTGTCCTGGACTAACAGACACCTTGCACAAGGAGATAATTTCTTTGTTAGGTGTACACCCTGAGCATGAGGAAGAGGTCTGTACAGCCTGGAGTGTCACATCTCCCATTTGAAGCCTTTGTCACCCTCCCTGCGGGTACAGTGTGCAGATCCACCCTTTCCCCAAACCTTCTGCATATATGACAGGTTTTCACCATGTTCCCAACTCTAATGCAGGTGTAGCAGACAAGGAGCTGGGATGACCCTGGGCTCCTTATTCTGCAGCTTCACGTTCCAGCCACAAACCATGATAAAAACAGGACTAGATAAGGAAGCAGAGAATGCTCAAAAAAAAAAAAAGTACTTAAAGCTGTAGGAGTGGTCAGACCCACAAGTTTCAATTCCCCCTCTGCAATATCAGGCAGAGAACCCAAAAGCAACACAGAATACTAGGTCTACTGTGCATTCATAGTCTAGATGGTTCATTTATTATATCCAGTATCATATTAAGCAACCCAACAAAACAAGAAACAGCAGTAATTCAGCCAGGGAATGATTAAGGGTGCCTCTAAGAGCATCAACAAACGTGGAGACTACATGGATCACAGCCCGGAAAGATTCCAAGTTGGTGAAATGACAGCTTGATTAGTTTTTGTCTGACAAATGTGGCAAGAGAGATCAGAATCAAACATAATTCCAAGGTTATAGGCCTTCAAATAAATACAGGAAAAAAAAAATTCAGAGGGCAACAGCAATTTGCAAGACCGAATCAACTCTCCAGCCCAGCTTTCTTAATGCCCAGATGCAACACAGCCACTACTGCCAAGGCTAAGTACCCTCCTGGGAGCACCTGAATTAACTGGGACATGCCTTCAGAGCGGGACAAACTTCAGATCTTGCAAGACAGTCTTCCCTCCCATCAAGAGCCTTACTAAACATACATGTATTTGTAATTTAACAGGAAACCTTGCAAGTAGAGCTACTTTATATCCAGGCAACCCTTGCCTATTGCTACTCCAAAGGCCAAGCAGCAACACCCTGTTACCTACATTGCTGCATGTGGGCATGCAGTATAATCAAACAACATAAATAGCAGACAGTAAATGGGTTTTTTTCCTTCTTCTTCCCTCCCATGTGTTCTAACAACAAAAAGAGCGAGTCAAACGCATGAAGGGAAATCAGGTTTCTTAAAATATATCATCACAACCAAAAGTATCCCTCTCCCTCATTTCACACTAGTTTCAAATCGTATATCTCCCATCTGGGGGAACTTGGTGAGATAAAATGGAGGCCTCTGGGCTTCCTTCCTATGTGGAAAGTGGGCAGGGGAGAAGAGACAGAGTAGGACGCGGCTCTTACCCAGGAATAAAGTGATCTGTCTCCTGGAGCTCTTGCCCTCCGAGCTCTCACTTTTTCTTAGGTACTGCTCCTGGTGTCTTGGACCACCCTTCACTGCCACAGTTCCTTCCTTGTGGATCATCAGGGTTTTCATCATGCTGCGGCACATGAAGGCAACAGATCCCAGCACTATGATGTACACAGCAAAAGCGCTGAAGATGCTGGCCTGAAAGACAGACCACTTGGAGGAGAGGCTGGTACAGATGGTCATATTTTGCTTCAGCTGAGGGAAGAGGTGCCTGGGCGTAGGCTTGACACAGGCAGTCATACGTGGGTAGCCCTCAACAGTTTCCAAAGGATATTCTGTGCCCATGGCAAAGAGCAGAGGCAGAGCTACTATGACAGATGTCCCCCAGACAAAGGCAATGAGCAGCTTCACTGTGCGGGGTCCAGAGACTGCCTTGAACTTGAAGGGGTGGCAGATAGCCACATACCTCTCAAAGCTGAGGGTAGCCACATGCAGCAGAGTGGCATAACTGCAGGCTTCAAAGAGGAAGTAGTAGAGCTTGCAAGCTATGTTGCCGTTGGGGGTGGAAAAGGGGCTCCAGATGGTACTGAAGAACTCCACGGGCATGCCCAGCAGGATGACCAGTAGATCAGAGCAGGCCAGGCTCACCATGTGGTCCGTGACCTCCTTTTGTAGGTAGCCTTTCTTCTGCAGGATCCAGGTGGCCTTGATGGTGATGCTGTTGCCCAGGATGCCCGCCACAAACATGCAGATATATAGTGCGGCCAAAGTGATCTTAATCCAAAGAGACACCTCAAACTCACGGACGTGGCTGTGGTCAATGAGCTCAGAACAGTCTGAAGCGGACGTCTGTCCTGCCATAAGCAGCCCCAGGGGGAGGAGGAGGGAGGAAGAGTCTTCCTGCCCTTTCCAATGTTCAGTTTCACAGCAAAGAGATCCTTTCTCACTTTGCCTCTCTCACCAAGACACACAGGTCAGAGCAGTCAGGTATAATGAACACGTCTCAACTAGCCACACCTGTGTGTTTTGTTAACGACAGCCACTGGGTCAATGAGCCAAGCAGGAAAGTGTTTTAGGTCTTACCTATTTTTATGGCAGACACCTCTTGCTTCTTTTGGATTTTACTCCTCCTTTCTCTACTGAGTGAAGCTGCCGTTCTCCAGCCCTTTGCGGTGTAAACTGCTACCCTTTCAATGCTTGCCTCTGCCTCTGCACGCAAAGGCAGCTTTTGGTCCTGGCCCCAGCAGGAGGAAGTCAAAAAGTTTCTGTGTGATAACAACTGATTATAGCTGTTAACCATTAACCTAAATCTTGACTATCCTTGGTCACTGGCAACAAAGCCACGCATGTCACAAAGTCACTTCCTGTAACAGGACCTCCTTCCCAGGGACAAAAAGAGGTGTTTCTTCTAAAGCTGTTAGATTGGTGGAGTCAGGCTAAATGCGTAAGCAGGCACTGAAGAGAAAGTGTCTGCTCATTAGTTTAACATTAACTGGGCTTCAGACCTTACTTTTGTATGCGCTACTGCCAACATGCTTCACTACTTTACATTTCCTTTAATGAAGGCCTTGGTATCTGCAGCAATAGTGTTTGTTACGCAGCTTGTGCAGCCATGGACTGATTTACATCAACAGGACGTTGTGGTTTTTAGTTGCTGCTGATGAACTGGTAGCTTCTTAAAGTAACTGCTTAGACTCTAAAGATTCTTCTCAGAAGTTATAAAATAAGCTGAACTCTAGATTTAGACACATTGATTGTCTCCCTTTAAACTGCCATCTCCTCATGTTAGATAACAAAAATAATGAAGTTAGTAATCCAAATCATACTCTGCTTTTAAACAATCCAGAGTGGTAGGGGATGAAAATGTACTTCCCCCTCCTGTGTCTCACCCCAGGGGGAATGAATTTAATGCACTCTTTAGTTTTAGTTTCAAACCATAGCACTGAAGGCTCCCAAGGTAACCCCTGGAAACATTTAATTAGAGGGTGTGTATATGGATTAGGAAACCTTTAAATTACAATGCAAAACGGCAGAACAGCTTTTGCAGCTATAATCAAGAGAGAGGCCCAGTACAGCGATCTGCTCCAATACCAAATCTAAGAACAGTGGGCTCACAAAGTGATTTTTATTAACTAGACAAGCTCATGTGACACTTTCAGCTCATGATAAAAGAGAAACATTAGAAAGCTGTTATTAAGCAGTCTCCTCACATTCAGTGGTTATCACTGTACCTCAGCAGCCCAAGTATATAATGAACAAAAGATGCCCAAAACAGGATAATCAGCACCTGTTTCTATGCATTATTTATGCATTCCTGTTACAGAAAAATCACCTCAAACCTTGCACAACTTCAAGCCCTGTAGTCCCAGTCATCTTTCCTTATGTTTGATAATTCACATTTGTTCTGCTCAGACAAGCTTTCTATTATTACCCAATTTCTTTCACTTAATTTTACTTTATAAAAGTGTGAACAAAGATTACATATGCATGACTGAATTGTGGAAATGAAGCTAATTAAAAATTGCTGCTTACCATCAAAAGGGAAAAAGGGAGAGAGAGAGCAAAAGAGAGAGAAGGCCCAATAGGATTAGATCTCCCCCTTTTTCCACACCAATTATAAAATGCAGAACACAATTTTGTAGTTTTCAATATTATCTTTAGAACATACACAAAGTTTATTAACTTTCTAATAAAGAGCTGGTGCCACAAAGGGGATAAGAAGGAAAAAGACAACTGTGGATGCTCTAGACTGAGACCATTAAAAAAAAAAAATCATGCATAGGTTACTGGACTAGATAAACCAGTAGTGAGTATTCCAGAGATAGGTATAAAATCGCTATCATGGATGATTATAAAAAAAATATATCTTCCTGGAGGGAGACATTTCTCCCCAGTTAAATGTGCTTAATGCTTCTTTGTGGCATGGAGCTTATAGTCTAACCCTGGTGGTTATGACACCAGTTTAAAAACTTACGATTTGTGTAATACCCTAATTTTAGGGATTTTGCTAAATTTTCCTTGATATCTTGTAGCAGCAAGTACCACAAGTTAATTTTTGTGTTGTTGCCTTTCCCTTAGCAGTTTTGAAAGTGATTGTGGCCTGTATAGTTGTACCCAAGGAGAACGCTGCAGGGAGTCCCTCCTGACCCAATTTGTTACAATTGCACCCCATAACTTTAGCCCCCAGCACCGAAGAGAAGTCAAGAGCGTTACAGATAGAGATCACTGTATTTCTCTCTAAAATCAGCACACATGGATGCTGCACGCTGCAGGCAATCACTTGTCAGCCCCTTGGTAAGAAAATAGATCTTGGTAAGAAAAACCTGCATCCTGAAGATGCAGATTACATGGGCACAGGGCGGCAGCTGGCTCTGTGCGCCACTCGCTCGGCCCCAGTCATGCTCACCTGAACACTTGCTGCAAGGCAGCTGTTGGTATGAGATGACAAGTGGTAGGAGCCAGAGAAACACTGAGATGGAGCACGGATTGTTGTCGCTGTATTATACCAGGCGATTTTTCACTTTCAAAGATAATAAAGCTGCTGTGATCATCCGCCTCAGTTTGTTATCCAACAGCGTCTACAAGGTTTCCTGAAGGGCTGTTTGCTTTCTTGGACAACACCCTGGTGAAAGGCCTTTTGGGGCAGAAGAAAGCAGAGCTTTATGGCACATCCTTTAGGCCATTGGACAAAGCTCATCTTCTGCCCTTTGGGTAGTGCACCCTCTAGCTCCCTGCCGTGCCCGAGGACCACTGGATGAGCTGAAAGGCAGGAGGGGCTGCAAGGCACTCAGTCCTTGGCCAACCGCCGTCTCATTAAAAGCCAAGTCCCCCAAACTCCTGATGAGGTTGGGCCCCGGAAAGTGGCAGTTAGCACTAGTTGTAGCTGGAATGAATCTTGGGAGAACAAACTCATTCGACGGATGCTGTTGCATTTGGGGTAGACGGATCATAGATTAACCTTTTCCGTGTGCAGGGGTACCGTATCGCTACTGCCCTACAACTGCGCTTTCTGCCCCAGCTGCACAGTGCCAGCACGCGGCCTGGCTCCAGGTGCCCAATCTGCAGAATCGCTCTATGGTTATTTCTCAATTACCATATAGCACGGGAGCCAGGGTGCCCTGATTGGCAGACAGGCATTGTCACACTTGCGTTATCTCTGCAGAATTATTTCTCGATAGCCGTGTTGTGAATATGCAAATCCGCCCTAATTGGCTACGCTAATCACACTGCTCTGACTGGTTTCTGTTCTCAAACTGTTCAAGCTACTTGACAGGAACAAAGAAAATACCTCGGTTTCTTGCTTCCTTTAGCTGAAAAACTCTAAAACTTAAATGAAAAAGGAGAGCTATCTCAAAAGCAAAGAAAATGAGGCTGTGAAAAGGATTAGCTTTTTTTTTCAGATAAAAACACATTGACTTTTTTTTCTTGCCAGTCTTTACTGTTCTCCATCTCAGCAAACCTCTTGTCCCTAGAATAGCTGTGATACCTTTGTCTTGCCAGTATTTGTTTAGAGAAGGCGAATCCTGGGCTTGTTCAATTCTCTTTGAAACACAAGGTAAACAAAATGAGATTGCTGTTCTGCAGAAGGCAGCTACTCTGATCTGCACAGGCAGAGGGGAAAGTGCTGTGGGAATAGAAGGAAGAAACAATACAGACAAAAGTGAAACGTCCAAATGATTTTAAATGTTTTAGAAAATCAATTTGTGTGAGACAGCTCATGTTGGCTTTTAAAATTATTTTTCATTAAAAATTTAAATAATTACAGACTGCATTCAGATAACTCAAGGTTTCTTTCTGTTTTCTGAAATCTAATAAGCCTCCTCTACTGTTAAGATCCCTTTGTATTCTTCTGGTGAGTTATTCTTGAATTATATTTTTCTTTGGAAGATTATGATGATAGTTAATAAAATAAGTACAAGTCATTTGTGAAATTTATTTCTTCTTCCTTTCCTTAAGAGTTTGGTTTTGGGCAACACAGTCTAACAACCACTGTGCTTTTGCTTGGCTACTTTTTTTCTGGCAACATAAGAGACTGGGTTATGCAATCTGGGCAATGGATGTGCTGTGTAACCTGCATATCCATAATGAATTCTACTCTAATTAAATTACCTCTAGAAAGGTCACAGATGGAAATCTGCCATCTTTTATTTAACAACATGCAGTGTTACCTGCTGTAATGCCATCCTCTTGGAATATCATATTGTGAGTGTTTGCTTAGCTGGACAATAAAGAAGGGTGTTTCATATGTGCTTTCAGGATACACAGTAAAAAGTGATCTCTGCTCCAAATCGTTCCGTCTAAATAAATAGATCAAAGCACTTCACTACTTCCAGTGTATTTTACAAATTGGCAAGCAGCATGAGAAGAAGCTGGGGACAGTGAGACTAAATGGTTTATCCAAGATAAAGAAAATCTGTGCAACATCTGAGCCTCCTCACCAATACGTTGAATTTCAGCTAACTTCCTCACATGACCTGCAGCATACAGACTACAGAGCAAGAAGTGCATTTACACAGCTCTTCACTAGTTGCTCCAGTGGTTTTAACTGATGTTAATTCATAGTAATTAAAACACATTTACAGCACCAAAACACATAATTATCATACTTAGTTATGTCTGGAATTGTTTAACAATACACCACCTGCTTTCTGATCACCTTGGTAAATTAAAGACATTAAAGTTCTTCAAAGCCTTCACTCAACTACAGCATTTCCTGAAGTGAACCAATGCACCAGGAGGTCTGTGGATTGCTGTGATTAGGTGGGCATACACTCTACTTGACAAGAAAGTGAAAGGGTTAATTTTCCACTCTTGGAGTGAGGAAAGAGATGCCCTTCTCTCTGTCCCTTGACACTGCAGTAGCTGTTAGGAGGCCAAAAAAAGGCCAGCAGCTGTGGCCCCAAGTGGAGAGAGGCTGATTAGACAGGCTGGGAAAAGCAAGTAAAGCAAGTCTCCTCCTGAAACGAGATGGTCCTTTTTGCATCCTTTGGGAATGAGGCACCAAAAGAAATGAGTTTATTTATATCCCAGGCCTGACAAAAGAGCTGTAACTTTAAAACAAAATGAAAACATATGCTAAGCCCAGGTCTCAATAATCATGAATAGACCTTATTGAATGCATTTCCTGAAATATCTGTTCAGACTCCACTTTGTCTGAAGCACAACGGCACCAAAGCACAACATCTGGTTCAAGAAATCACCACTGTGAGCCTTGGGGCACAATCTCCACTGCACTGAGTCAAAACTTACTTTTCTCTGTGTAACTTCTAAACTGCCTTGTCCGAATAGATGTTAATGGCTTCAAATTACAATTCAAAGCTCCTGTTTAAGAGCATATTTATTTCCGTATGCCATATTTTCAAGATGTAAAGTAAAACTCTTCTAAGCAATGTACTTTTCCCACCCATATTTTAACAGAGTTTCTTACTTTTGGATGTTGTTATTCTACTGCCCTAGAAAAAACTTCAGATTTCTTTCTCTGAACGTAGTGAGTTGCTTAAAGTTACAAGATAGAAAGAATGTCTGTAAAAATGCATCTTCTCACAACCTGAATTCTCCATAATTTTTGTTACAAATCTGCAAGGTCAATAATCTATGGAAATGGCTGTCACATATAGGTAACCAAAACACCACAGTTCAGAATACATGCTCTTTTTTTGCTAAGAAACCACCTGGGAATCTTCTAAAAAATGTTGATAATTCACTCTTGCTCTCCTGAAAAATCTTTTTATAGCAATATTAAGCTTTACTATTGCAAGGAGATCCAAAAAAATATCTCCTTGCTTCCTTCTTGTGCTTGCCATCTCATCACCACCAGGACTTGCACTCATGTGCCCAGCTGAGCTATTACAGAATCATTTTGCCTCTCTTCAAAACTCAGCTGATGGGGTTTAGCGTGAAGCAAGCTAATGACAGCTTTTTGACCCGCTTCTAAGGAGTCCTAGCAGCATGTCACCACAGCAAGGGCACTTTTCTCACCCTGTTCTTTCTCATTTACAGTATATATATGATGCTAAGGCTCAAAACATCCAACTTCTCACTTTAAGGAACTTGTATTTTACCATTATGTAGTTCCTTCTCTTGCAGGAACTTGAATAAATTCAATTTTAAATAGCTTGTAAAAATGGCAGAGTGCTTCACCTGTTTCTGCCATGGTACAGCCACCTCTAGGTAGAACACAACAATTAACATTACATAGTAATTTGTGGGTGTAGGGGCTGCTGCATCTGGGTTTCTAAGTAAAACATGTAAAATCTGTCACAGCTGAAAATTGGCCAGAATGTAGGGCTTCTGTTCTTTTCTCAGAGAAAACACTAGGTGAATTTCAGGACTTTTGGCCCCAGGATATGCCATCACCACAGGCTCTGTGAAATACCGAGCCTTCAGTCACTGTCCAGCTGAACCACCAGACTCCAATTACTGACCAGAGGTGTTCTCATCCCTGCTCTACTCATGCTGGTGCACATCACCAGGGCTGCTTGGGGCAGGTATTCTGTGGTGCTGCATGCTGGGCTGTTCCTCCGCCCTGGCACACAGTAACCAGGGGATCTGAGAAAGCTTTGGAGGACAGTCTGTGCCTGAATAATTGAGGCTGCAGCCTCGCTCCAGGTTGGCAGCCTGCCGCCTTGATTTACCAGCAGCACACTGGGTCTGCTGCAAAGTCCCATGCATGCCAGTCACGGTGAGAGCATTCCCATGCAGGCAACTGGGGAAGCAAGCCTGAAGAGCCCTGAATGACAGCCTGAGGACAGGGGAGATGGTGTGGAGATCCAGCCCTAGGAGGAGACCATGGCTGGGGAGTGAGAAGCAGTAAAGGCTCAGCAAGGCTCACTGCCACCTGCCAGGGCCCTGTGGGCACAGTGAAGCTGCTCCACACTGGTCCCCAGCAGCTCTGTGTGTTTCCTCCCCTCTACCTACACGGCAATGAATTAACTCTGTGGCAGTGGCACACTTCCCCACCAGTCAATTCGGTATTGACTCTTGGCAGGATTGCATTTTTTCTTCACTGCATTTAAGCTGTCATTGAATTGCAGAGGCAAATATTAACAGTGTAATGGGACTGTTTGGCAATTTAGTACTATATTGCTGAATGTAAGTCAAGCAAAGAAAATATAAAATAAACAAATGTGAAAGTGAGCTAATCTAAATTTAGAGCACACAGTTTACCTAGGAGTTACCGTTTGTGTTGCTTGCAATGCTTATTTCTGATGTCCCTGGACAGTGCTTGGGGAGGGAGGGGGTGTCCTCATTTGCTTTGGGCATCCAGTTAAGCTTATTTCACCCATGTAACTTCCTTTACTTCTGAAATTCTGCTAAACATTGACATAGACAGTGGCTGGTCACTGTCCTACAGGTCTAAATCCTGAAACTGAACATGGAAATAAATAGGAAATGGGATCCCCAACTGTTTTTTCAATGGTATTTTCACCTGTGTTTATATGGTACCATATTCTGTCCAAGTGGTTGTTAAAGTACAAACAGGACTACCTATCGGTACAGATATACGATCAATAAATTGTTGTGACTTCCCATAGCAGGTAAGCAGAGCTCTTCTATTTTGGAAAAATACAGGAACTCCTTTGTCTGGAGCAAACCAAATGCTATTATATAATTTTTGGAGCATGAATTATATAAAATTCACGTGAAAATATTTTAGTTATCACTTTTTTCTCTTTGCTTTCTGAATCTCTAATTCTCTCCCCCTCATTCCCTCCGCTCTTGACAGTAGTTTCTATCTTTGTTCCTTGGCATACTACTCCTACTAGGAAAATATATGCTTTAAAGAGCTGTAAATGCTAACCAGCTGCCACCAGGCCCACTCTGACATCTGACACTGTCACCCCAGGATTGCCTGATGTCAGTGAAGATCTTCCTCAGTGGAACCAAGACCTGATTGATGCCATCCTAAAGATGTGTAAAATATGCCTGCAGTCCCAAGAGTATCTGTTTCTCTCTGTTGACAAAAAGGGCTCCTAGCACAAATAACAGCTGTAATATCTACACTGTGGAGACAGCATGTAAAGGGAAGTGAGACAAATCCAATCTTTGTATATATATCAGCTGATACATCCCACATGTTTTGTGAATGTTACTTTGATTGCCCAACTGTTGGGTGACTTTTCTTTGCTATTGTAGCTTCCAGTCTTAACTTCTCTTTGACTTAAGAGCTATCAGGAAGAATCATTGCACACAGAAAAGAGCTAGCAATACAGACTGCTCACGAGTCATTAGTTTTACAGGACATCCATTCAAATAGATAAAGGACCTGGCTCTAGGCCAAAGGAAATAATTCTTCCAGGATGGACTTTGCCTGGTTTGCTCCTAAATAAACATTTGATAAGGAGTAGAAGTTATCTGGAGACACTATCCTAGAAAGATAACATCTGGAGAGACTATCTCCAAATACTATCCGGAAAGAAGGAACTGGAATTTGTAAAAATACAAAGTTTTAGCTCAGATTTTTGTACTACCCAGAGGAAGAAAAGACTGCCTAGGAAGAAAGAAACCTGCAACTGCAAAATATCAGTCAAAATCCTAAAAGGGTGCTAAAGCAGGAAGGTCTCCTAGGAAGTGTTTTGTGTGTAGGTAGTTGCAATTAGAGTCAGTCTGGGGTTTTGTCTACGTGTAAGTTAAGTTTAAAAACACATTTGCAAAATCTACGTGAGACTTGCACAGAGGTCTCCAAATGGATGACTGACTCAGGGACTTTGCAGCTACAGTGAACCTCTAGAGGCTGTGCAGGACTTAAAACAAACCACACTCCCATCTGCAAAAGAAATCCTTGGTAGAGGATCTGTACCCAAGACTAGCTTAGAGACGCAGAGCCAAAGACCCTTTTTTCACACAGAAACCCTGAAGTGGGTAGGATAGTGCAGTTTCACAAACATTCTCCTCTCCTACGCGAGATGTATGTATACACAATTTGGAAAAGGAAAGGAAATAAGAAGTGAGAAAATCAAGAGACAGGCTTGAGCCTTGGTGGGTGTGAGAGAATAATTGAAAAAACATTCTCTTTTGGACCATGGTCAACAGACTTGCAGTAAAAAGATTCCTAACAGGCTGAGGTTTCTCTCCTGTTTTGGGCTCTGCCTGTTATTTGTGTCCTGAAATGATGAAGTATTTCCGACACTGAGGTCAAGCCTGCTGCAGGGGTTGCAGGAAGCCTGACTGCAGGTTGCTGCTCTGAAGTTATGCAGTGCTCCAGTAAATATAAACATCAGTATTTAAATGTAAGGACTTTATGTCTTTAACACCACTATAGGATGAATCCAGTGAGAAGGAGCTGAGGAAGCACTAAATGTGGTCAAAACAGCCATTTCCTTTTGTTAAGTGAAAATAAAAGCTCTTTTATTTGCTCACTTTGCTGTTATTGACTGAGATAATTTGCCTCCCACACTGAAACATTTTGGAATACAGTATCACGCCTGTACTTTTTCTGTGAGTGTGCTGTGTGAAGCACCATTGTTCCATTTCCACTTTGATTGCAGCATCACTCACGGAGACTGCTGTTTCCAAGGCATTGCATCTCTTACTTTTAAGCTGTGAGACATGACAGAACCGGCTGCTCAAACTGAGGGGAGGCATGAACTTCCCAGGGGACTTGGGATATGTACCTGAGGAACGCTCTTCTCCCCAGTGCCTACCAGAAATGTAGGAAGTGACTCCCATGTGCAGAGGGATTTCTCTCTCTCCCGGAGCAGCTGGCCATAAAGCTCCTAGGATGCGTTACGGTGTGGACAGAGGGGTCAGCTCTGTTTTTAAACACTCAGAAGTGGGGAGAAAAAGCCCTGCCTCTGCAGTGCCATACTGACATGACTATATTATTTTTCATGGTGGCTCTGGCTCAGTTAGTGCAAACTTGGGGGTTTCTGTTAAGAGCACTGCTGTCTAATGCAGCCCTGAGCTGACTAGACTGACAACCCCATTTGACACCGGTTTGCACAGCTGAAGGCACCACTGCCTGCAAAGGTCTTCTGTCTGAGGAATGCTGCACCCGCTCCACAGTGAAGACATAGCCATTGCACAAGATGGCAATGTTTATCTCAGTAGACAGGTTATCAAAAATCTGTATGGACAACTGCCTAATATTCTAACCTTCCAAATTATGATCAAGCCTTCTAACCTTTGGGAAACAAGTTATTATGGATTTCTACAAATATGGGAGCTCTAGCAAGTCATTGCTCTTTCTTTTTTCCAGTCATAAGCTTTTTGAGAGCATTTATGTCTCTACTATGTTACAAATTGCTTAATAATTGTTTTTGACAGGTTAAACTGCTAGTGAATGTAAAAGAAAATAATCCCAAGATAGTAAACTGAACACTTCAGTGATTCTCTAACATATTACAGTACTGGAAAGCCTTATGGAACACCAAAGATGGAAATCCCATAGACCAAGGTTAGGTAAAACACAGGTTAAAAATGAAAATGACTCCCTAACCTTATAGCACCCATAGGAAACAAAACCTCTTCCGCATAACTTTAAATTTGCAACATCAAAAAATAACTGCATTAGAATGCCATGATTTATGTTACTAGTCTATGGAAACACTGTAATTCCTTTTTATCTCCTATGAGATCCTTCCCATAAGGATTTCTCTAAATTATACCTCCTGTCCTTCAGTGTTGTGGATTAATAATGCTTCACTAATGAGGATTAAATAGCTCAAGAATTCTGTGATGTGTGCAAACAGCAAGACTGTAAAGCAGGATTTGTATTCAGAACCAAGAACTTTGTTCAATTTTCAAAAACCTGGAATTATGCAGCAGTACTTCTCTAGGTGAAATTTAACTGTCTTCAATGAAAGCTCTGCTTTTTCATTCGTAGGTTCATTACATTTAAGATCAGAATTGAACAAGCTAGTTGGATCCCATGACAATCACCCAGTCCTGCAGTGAATACATTAGCTTCTCTTTGGCTAAAATATCTATACCCTCCTTAACCTGAAGACCTCAAGAGATGAAGACACCAACATTTCTTTTCTTATTTCCTTCAAAATTTGAGTACAGTTTCTCATTTGTACTTGTTTGATTTTTGCCTCCAGACACTCGTTCTTGTTGTGACTCTAATTTAAGTTAAACAGCCCTCAAAAAAGTACTTATAGTCTATTCCAGTCATCTATATATTGTCACCTGTGTGTGCTCTTTCTGATTATTTTTTCCATTTATATCAATGTGCTACCTCTGGCCCTGTAGTCATATTTGTTTTCTCCATGGTATCCAGCTTTTTACATCTTTTAAGTCAAGCATTGTTACATTTAGTCTCACCAGGATGGTACACCTGGGGGATACCTTCTTAGTCGTATCAGCAGTTCCTCAGTTTGTTCTTTCCTCCTCCTCCTCCTTTCTGCTACAGTATCACATTGACAAGTCACATTGAATTTCACTTGATCTCCTAAACATCTTAAAAGTTGCTGTTTTCCAGGGAATTCTCTCTTCTGCAGATGTGTCCTTTAAAGCTTCTCTTTTTGCATCCGTTGCATTTTGTGGATGGGCTCAGGTTATCAAAAAACCTATCCAGGAAACTGGGATATCCTACCCTTATCCTGCAACACTGCCCCAGGCTTTAATTTGTGTATTTGCAGCTGGATCATTGATGAAAATGTTCAGTAGTTTGAACTTTAGTAGTTTGAATTTTGTTTGAAATGCATCCAAGTTTTTCCGATTCCCAGAGGGGATGCCTGGCTCCAGCCCTTGATTAGCACTAGCTACTCAGTCTATCTGCCACATTTTGTTTAAGGTTCCCTGAATCAACCTCCCTAGAGCACTTTAAGAGTTCCGTAATAATTGCCAATGATATCTCATCTTTGAGGTCTATCCATTAGCTCATTTTTAATGCATGTTTCACTGAAGCTGTAGAATGCAAATTTTTTCATCAGAATACATGGAAAATATTATCAAAATCTACACAACCACCATTATCAACACATTTATAATCTCATTCAAAATCACGTTTGCTGCATAAGCTATATTTTTCAGAAAAACTGTGCTGATTAGTATTTATTATATTTCTGTCCTTTGAATCGCTATCATTTAAATCCCTTATTAACTTTTCCATTATTTTCCCCAGGACTGACATAAGGCTAAGAGTATAGTTTGTTACCCATGTCAAGTTTTTAAGTCTTCGGAATATGTTAGTTATTACCCCACATTCTATGATTTTAAAAAAACATCACAGGGTCCTGTGATATCACCCAAGAAGCTTCATTAAACGGTTCTGAGTCGTTACAAACAATTTTGCTATCTTCACCTGGAAACAGCCTAACACTTGAGTCTAAAGGATTTGGCTGAGATTTGACCGGAATATTCCATTGCATCACGTGGCCTTATTTAATTTCTAAGCTTTTATTTTCTCTATCTGCTTAGGGAAGGGCTGGATACTACAGTCCTGTTGCAATCAACTGCAATAATACTTCAACAATTTTGGGTCCAACCCCAACTGAATCATGAATGAAGAGAAGCTGTTGAAATGAGCTTTTCTAGCTCCCTCCCTCCTTACTATTCCTGAACTAATAGTAGGAAGCCAGTATCTGGAAGGGATGAATCACTTCCATTTGCAATTTTAGCAAATTGATGTATTACCTTTGATGTAGGCTTTCTGGTACTTTTGGTCAGTGTGTATCTATGTTTTTTTACTGGGTTTTGGTAGGAATGCAAGCAGAGAAGTGCAGGCTGTGGATGCCAAATTTCTATTTTATGTTACTAAACTACTTCTAGTTTGACATGTATAAATAAACATATATTGAGGTACAAATGGGTAACCACTTACCCAAGAACTGCAGTGACTTCGTGTGGAAGGAATCTTCTCTGTGTTCTGTCATCTTGTTTTAGGCTGATTATAAGGACAGTTGTTTGATTTTTCAGCAATAAGGAATTAAGACTTTTGGGTTCTGCTGAAATAAAATTGCAATCTTTATGCTATAGTTTCAGAGCTTTCATCAGAAGGACAGAGGGAGTGAAGCACCTGATAAATGTGTTATCAGTTTTATTTTATCTGAATAGCTAACATAAGCACGCTTCTAGGAAAAGTCTGGCTGGTTTTAACTGTACACAGGTTGTGTTTTCTGCACCAATTCTGATGCTGAAGTACTCAGATTCGACTAAAATGCCCACAGGATGGCATGTAAGCGCCTCTCATTTATAATAAAGAAGTTGTCAGTGTAAATTCTGAAGCAAAAATTGCAAAGCTGGATTTCATGTCTGACAGTAGATTTCCAAACAATGTACTTTGTACCATGGTCATGTTCCAGTGCTGAGCTGTATAACTTATCCTACAGATGTCATTGCACACTCTCAGATTACTGTGAACTTCAGACATTGATATAAACATTTTATTAAGTTGTTCTAACACATTGCTGCCATGACGAGGCTCTGGAAATAGAATTGATTTGCCTGGAACGTTTGAGTAAGGTATTTCACAATGACCTCAAAAGTATCTCCACAGTAAAAATACTGTGAAAAATAAAACTTTCAAAATCTGTACTTTAAAGGAAAAGGAAAGATGTTGTTACATGGAGAGCTCGAGCTCAAAGCTGATCAAGTAAGAACTGCAATTCGTTGCCACACTGTGACTCTCAGGGAACTGCATGAAACAAGATACTGGTCTCAGGACAGCTCTCTGCTGACAAGGCTGCACTGCAACTCCCGTCCTGTTGCTAAAGATCAGAGAGAGGCAAGAATTAAAGGCAATCATTCAGAGGCAGGCAAACTGCCCTTTGGACTCACCATGCCAAGATGCAGAGCAAAAGCTGCTCTTGTGCAAGATTCACTGTAAAGCCAGCTGGGGCAGGAGTCTTCAAGCAATCGTATTGCACAAGATTCTTGCTGTTAAGGCTAGCTCCACGCTAGCTGTGAAGCTTGATTCTGTGTTTGGCCACACCAACAACTTTCGAGATCCATAAAGGTCCTGTTCCCTAGGCTCCAAGTCCCAACTTGGCCTCTCCCACCCCTACCCACTGTCAGGACTGGGAGGCTTCAGTTACATGGGATTACAACTAAAATCAACTGCATCCTCTCACTGATGACAGTTAGCATAGGGCTGTAATACACATTTAACTTTGACTTATGTTGGATTAGATCATTCAAATAAGGCAGCTACCTAAATGATAACTGAGCCACAGCCTTGTAGATGGTTGCAAAACGGGCAGATACATGACTAAACTTGTCCTGGGGCACCCCCCTTTTCCTCCAGCTCCATGAGTGAGTCTGGGTAATCCACGGCATTGGGCTCTTTCTTCTAAGATGAAGGTAGAAGGAAGAGCTGTCCTCTAGGGACATTTGGCTGGACATGTTAATGCTGACAATTTGAATTAATCTTATCTTTTTTATCCCTCTCTTCCGTAGTGCAGAAACCCTAGTGAACTCGGTGGAGAAGGAAAAGCAGACTCGGAGCAGCACACACCTGGCTTTCCCGGAGGAAATGAAGAACACGATTTATCTATTGAACAGCAATATGACCTTAAGTAAGAATATGCAGATTCAATTTAATAATCAGCTAGTAAAATGCACACTGTCTGTACTTGAAATTTGATCCATACAGACACTGAAGAGTTTAGCAAATTGCTTCTTTCACATTTGTGTGCATGCGTATCAGTGGTCAGCTTCATAGGCACTTGCTAAGACTACTGTTCATTTCAGATAGTTCTTGCCATTTCAGCTCCAGAAAAATCACACTTTTTGTACCTGTATGAAGTATTATTTAAAAGTCAAAGACTTCTGGTTACCTGGCAACCTATAAATGAAGTCTTCAGAAAAGGAACCCGAAAGGAGGGACCTATTGAATATCAGTCGTCTTTCTACATTGGAAATAAAGCTATCTTACAAAAGATGTCAAATATAAATGGTTTTTTCTACTCTGGGACTGGTTTACAGTTATTAGCTATGCATACATCAGTTATATGTATTAGCAAAATATAAATCCCTTTGTATGAATAAGTAAAGATGGTAAACCTTTTCACAATCCTACCATAGCCTGTAACTTCACTTGAGCTGCAAAAAAGCTCCAGCTCTCTTTGAAAGACTGCAACTGTTTAAGTAACTTTAATTAATTTAACCATACTGGCTAAGAGCAGTTAGAGAAATATGCCTGAGTAACTGGTGCAGTCAGGCCATCACAGTTTTCCCCTGAAAAAACTGCCCTGACCTCCCATCAGAGACCCATCAGGACCTCAATGCTGGCATCTATCAGTTAACAATATCTTTAGAAAACATTTTTACTTTAACTGCTTTTGTAATTCTGAAGCATAACCTGACTCTGGGTGGGAGCTGGAGAACATTATGTGTATTGGAGCAAGCAGGATGAAAACCAAGGAGCGTAATGCCAAGCAGACCTTTCTGAATTGGGTGGTGAGGCCGGGCACGAAGGCTGCTCTTTCCTCTCACCGTTCCTTGCAAAGCACAGGAGGAACCTCAGGCTGTTCTCTGCAGATGGAGTAGCAGCATCAGCACACCTGTGAGCAGCTGAACACATCTAGCACACAGATGTCTGATTTGGTATTAATATTATTTCAGATGTACATTAGAGGGGCAGATGTATAATCTGGGACTGCATCCAAATTGTCTTGTACGACAATAAGATAATCAGTAAGAAATTCTTCCTTTCTATTGCTGCTCTTTCCTCCTCCTGTCCCTGAAAAACTAAAGCAAGGAAAAAGAAAAAACAACACAAACCAAAACAAAACCACACCATTTTTTAAAACAAAACAAAACAAAAAAACAGACTGAAGCATCACGGTTGATGCAGTTCTATGGCACATCGTCAAAGGCTTTACTATCTCTGGAAGTGCAAGGGCTTTTGAAGTAAATAAACATTTAGACCTGTCATATTGTAAAATGACCTTATTTAACTGAGGATCAGACCACATTTAACAGCTAGTGCCTATAAAGAAGAGAAAGGTCTTAAGATGTGTGCAAATGTTTCCTTTCACAGTTCCTCTCAACAGTTACCCCTCACCCTCCCACAGAGATGTCTGTTCTCTCTGCGCTCCTGGCTGAGAGCACCATAGGAAGGCAGGCGTCAGACATGACTTTGTGTTTGTACAGCTACTTCCCATTGATACAAGTAGGGAAGCAGAAATAATAAAAACGAGATACACTGCTCACTTCCCTGGTAAAATTCAGCAACTCAGAGCAAGGGGGGATGCCAACGACGCTGCATTGTTCCTGAATGCACACATTCTTATGGAAAGAACTGTAAAGCCATTTGAGAAACTTTGACATGTTCTTTTTGAATTATATAGATCACCAGGTATAAGTGTAGGTAAATATGTTGGAAGGGGGAAAAAATCCCTGCCCGCCTTAACCTCACCTGTAACAATATTCTTCAGAACATCTTGGAATAATACAGAATAGATGATTAAAAAAAATGAAGCTTCTTCCTGCTACTTCATTTTTACTATACAAACAAGAAGAACAAAAAAAGACTTTGCAGTGGTGCAATCAAAGTTCATTCTTCTTGGGGTTTGTTCTTTGAGGCCAGCTACAGAAGTTGCTGTGCTGAAAGATGCTAACAATAAAGAAGACTATTGTACGGATTGTTATCTACATTATAACAATGGCAAGTTATCAATACTGATAGGAAAAAGATCTGCTAGAGCTACTGTTTGTTATAAAGTACTTTCATCCCTGGCAGGGAAAGAGAACTACAGAATCTTGTGGTGGAGTAATTACAATAATATCAGACTCTATTTTTTCATCCCCCAAAAAAACCCCAAGCCCTGAACCCAAAGCTGCTTCTCTACAGAAATGTCACATCCCAGAAACATCACAAAGGCTTTTTGAGGACTGAGAGCTGCAATACTGAATTCATGAGAGCAACAGAGTGCTGGCCTGGGTTCCATTATTGGTGAAAAGATGGGAAACAATTAGATCACTCCTGACAACTTAAAAGCTTAGCAGGAGAAGAAACAAAGTACAACAGGATTTCACAAATCACCAAGTCCACAGCGATAAAAATGTTTTACTTGCTTATAGAGGAAGAAATAAAGTTTTTCTGATTCTGAATCACAGTCTGTGTTCTGGCTGGATGCACTGGTCAGATCCAGCAGGCATAAAATACTCAGGAAAGAAAAATAGTCAAATTGGAAACAGCTACGGATTATTGAAGTAACACAACTGAAGTCAGGCAAGTGTCATTCAGCCTTAAGAATGCACAGATGAATATAAAAAAACCTGAATCCTGTATTATTTGAAGTTACACTCCTGTATGTATTCTATTTTAATTATTTTCATTTTCTTAAGACAAAAAAGCATGAGCAGATTAAACAAGCATGTATCAAATGAGGAAAGGCTCAAAGAGTTGAGGCTCTTTAGCCTTGAGAAGAGAAGACTGAGGGGAGACCTCATCTATGTTTACAAGTTCCTAAAAGGGTGGGTTGAAGGATAATGGAGCTGGACTCTTTTCAGTGGTTTCCAGCGATAGGACGAGGGGCAACAGGCATAAACTGGAACATAGGGAGTTCCACTCAAATCTGAGGAAGAAATTCTTTACGGTGAGGGTGACAGAGCACTGGAACAGGCTGCCAAGAGAGGTCGTGGAGTCCCCTTCTCTGGAGATTTTCAAGACCCACCTTGATGCAGTCCTGAGTAATGTGCTCTAGGCAATCCTGCTTTAGCAGGGGAGTTGGACTAGATGATCTCTAGAAGTCCCTTTCAACTCTGTCAAATCCGTGAATCCGTAAATAGCATCAGGTATACTTCTTCACAGAGTTCAATAAAATAAAATTTAACAGAATACAGCTGAATGCCTAGAATATAGTACTCTGCACCATGCAGTGCAATAATTATGCACAATTAAAGCCTACTGTGCAATTTTGTTACCATAAAAGCTCACTGACTCACACCAACTGAAAAATCTAAATCGGCCTGCTACAGAATCGCTTTCCACAATTAAATGCCAATTCACAATCTCTACGGCCAAAATGCATTTCTCAGTTTGGTCTGATCTTTTCACAGTTGTGGTGTTTAAAGCTCAAGCTCTGAAAAAGTGAACAACGATTACCATTAAAATAGCTTGGAGAACACTTCCACGTTTCATTTCTAGGAAATGTGCTTCTCATTCCACTCTTGAAAGCTCATAGGTACTGAATAATTAAGACCATCATGATGCTTTGTGAAAAATCTTAGAAATATAGGAAACCTATGTTCACACTGTACAAGAATGAATAGTGCATATTCATTTATTTGTATGAAATCCACAGAGTTTAAGTGCATGCTTATGTTCGGTATTTGATGCCTGACAATTCATTTAGCCCACACATTTACTTGGAACAACGATACTACGGAGGCCAGTTGAATATGGCCTTTGCAGAACACATTACAAAGAGTAAGACTTCTAAGTCTTAAATTAAAAATGAAAGCACTTCCACGAGTCAGAAACTTACACAGATTCCAGAACTTACTAAAAGGCACTGTGATAGGATTTGATGAGGGATAGATCCTATAAGAACATAACAGGCATCATAGCCTCTTTTAATAGACAGCATGTTAGATCTCAAGGTGATGTATAAAAAGAGGCATAATATATGCGTTTGTATTTATGGATGCCCAGCATTTCCCAAGATAGTGCTCTTTTATCCCCTTATTTGAAGAAGGTGTTTTCCCACTGGCTTCAGCAAGATTATAATTTCATTCTTCCTATGTTTTCAGAACTGAGGCTCAAGGTCCTGAACACCACTGCTCTTGCACGGATAAAACGTTGTAAGGGGTCAGTTACCAGTGATAATTAGTGTTGTCAAACTTTTAGTACAGAAAGATTATTAGGTCTAAATTTATCCAAATAAATATTGCTAATATTACCAAGATCATGAGTAGAAAGCAAAAGGAGAATGAACTATAAAATCAGTGAAACAAAGGATATGCCAAGATTTAAAATAGATTATTGAAAAAAAATATAGTGATAGTAGTTAGTTATTTACCAATCCCTTTGGGGTAGCCATAAAAGATTTTAGGTAGGCACCCATATAAAGATGAACTCAAAACAATTTCCTGCTTCTTCTGACTTGTCATCCTCAAGAGCTCCTGAGATAGCATGGCACTATCCAGATCTCATCAACCTGATATGTGAAGAAATCCTGACCAGACACAGAAGTAAAGATTAAATAATCTGAAATATTCTCTCCATCAGTTTGAGCAACTCACAATGGAATTTTAATTCCTGATACTGTCCTCTCCCTGATATGTATCCTTTTTCTTCTGTAAAGTACTCTTCTTACTGTTATCACTCTTCTCTAATGAGAATCTGGCTTAGGCTGCTGCTAAGCCTGTCTCTTTGGCAGCGATGCACCAGGAGAGAAGCTTTGAAAAGCAACAATTTAAAGCAGCCTGGCTCTCATGCAAACTTGGAGTCTCTGAGTGGCTGAGACTATCTGCTGTCTCTGTAATTCTTCAGCTCTGAGGCTGCAAGCAAGAATTACCTCTAGACAAGAAATTTTTATGTTGCTGTTCTGTATGTTTGTTTTATTTGGTTTCTAAGAAATATAATTTTTGGAGCATGGGAACTCTGGCCATTTGAATTCACTTCCTTTTAATGCAGAAGTGCAGTTTATACTACTGCTAATACTGTCTGAAAGACTATCAATCATATGTGATGGACATGTTCTTTCTGAGTAAAAAGACAACACAAAGATATATGTTATTGCAAAATTATTTGGTATTTAATACTTCAGGTCCTTTAGCTCCCCCCTTTACTTCTTAAAAAAATTTCACTGACATAAATTGCTGTGTTTGAACAAAGAAGCCAAGGTCTCTGCTTCAGAAAAACATGACTCAAGTCTGCCAGGAACCTGCTGCCCACAGAACGTCTGATCAAGCTAAACAAAGACATGCTGCCATCACCAGGGTAATAGATGCTGGGGCTGAATTCTCAGACTTCTTTAAGAAAGCACATACCTGCAAACTCCTCAGTGCAAGGAAACCACACCAAGACGAAGGCACAGCAGGGCGTACGGGAGGAATATAGCTATGAAAGCACACATGTGCTAAATAAGCAAACTAGTAATTTCTGTAGTGTTTTTCTGAGCTTATTTACACAATCGCATTGATGAGCACAACATGTCAGCTGTGGGGAACGGTATCGCGCTAAAGCCACTGGTAAAATAAATTTAGTAGGCGTTTATGTAGGCCGCACTGCAATGTCCAGACGAAACAAAGGCAACGTTAAAGCAAGTCTGTAGAGACCACGTAAGCAGATCAAAACGAAACAGCCCCACTATGAGCTTATGTTAATAAGATTATGATTTCAAGGCCATATTTTGGCAGGTCCTTGAGAACCACTTAATGTCATTTAGGCAACAGGCAAAACACTTTGTCCGTGAGAACGTGTGGGTGCGCAGTCGTGACTAGAAGGTCATGGAAGGACAAGGATATGGAAAGACACAGGGAGAGATGTCTCCTCAGGGGGAAAGAATAAACCAACAGAGCCAGATACCAATTCGATTCAGAGCCAGCTTCTTGACTCCAAACCGCAATATAAAACCCCCCATACCCACACGGGTGGGTCCGTAACAGGAGCCGCTGGAGTTTACCTGTCTCTCTCCACAGCTGTGGACACCAAAATCCTCCAGAAACGTGACAGACTGGAGACCACACCCCAGGAATCCTCCTGTGTCCGGGCGCTGGCTGCAGGGGGGCTCCTCTGTGAGGAGCGGGCGGGGCCGCCCTGTGGCGCATGCAGCCGGATCCAGATGGTTCCAGGTGGTTCCAGGTGGTTCCAGGTGGTTCCACTGCAGTCCCACCACGGGGCACAGCTGGGCTCATCAGTGACGCTGGCGGCCCTTAAGAAAACACCACGGAGGCAGTAAGGAGTGAGGAAAAAAGTGTGAAAAACAGCCCAGCGAGTGCCCAGTTCTGGGGAGAGGAGGAGGTGCCCAAGCAATAAATTAAATTAATTTTCCCCAAGTTGAGTCTGTTTTGCCCATAATGGTGACTGGTAAGTGACCTCCCTACCTCTATATCTTGACCCACAAGCTTTTTCCTCTTATTTTGCCTTGTGTTCCTGTTGAGGAGGGGGAGTGAGAGAGCGGCTGGGCGGGCGCATGGCCCTCAGCCAAGGCCGACCCACCGCACCCGCCTTGTGCTGCACGGAGGCACCTCTGGCTTTACATATGGACAACGAATTTTCCTTTCATTAGGCAGAAGTTAAAATAGAGGTTATGAACGCCTAGAAGCCTCTCCATCCACACAGGTCGCTGGCAATGAACTGCAGCTTCTGGCCTGTATCAGGAACAGCGTGGTGAGTAGGACTGGGGAGGTGATCATCCCCCTCTACTTGGCACTGGTGAGGCCCCATCTTGAGTGCTGTGTCCAGTTTTGGGCCCCTTACCACAAAAAAAGACATTGAGGTGCTGGAGCGGGTCCAGAGAAGGGTAACGAAGCTGGTGAGGGGTCTGGAGCACAAGTCTTATGAGGAGAGGCTGAGGGAGCTGGGGTTGTTCTGCCTGGAGAAGAGGAGGCTCTGGGGAGACCTTATCGCTCTCCACAACTCCCTGAAAGGAGGATGTAGAGAGGTGGGGGTCGGTCTCTTCTCTCAAATCACAGGTGATAGGACAAAAGGAAATGGCCTCAAGTTGCGCCAGGGGAGGTTCAGATTGGATATTAGGAAAAATTTTTATTCTGAAAAGGTTATTAAGCATTGGAACAGGCTGCCCAGGGATGTGGTTGAGGCACCATCCCTGGAGGTATTTAAAAAACGGATTGACATAGCGCTCAGTAACATGTTTTAGTGACGGATTGTTGTTTGTTTTTTTTTTTTTTTAATCAGAGTTAGGTTGATGGTTGGACTAGATGATCTTAAAGGTCCCTTCCAACCTAGATGATTCTATGATTCTCACTCATCTCCCTCTGACATTTAAACCTGGGAGGCTGAGCCCAGCTGTTAGGATCTTGCTTCCTCCTAAATATTAGGAAAAGTTGCTTCACTGAAAGGGTTATCAAGCATTGGAACAGGCTGTCCAGGGAAGTGGTTGAGTCACCATCCCTGGAAGTATTTACAGGACATGAAGATGGAGTGCTGAGGGATGTGGTTTAGTGGTAACTTGGAAGTACTGGGTTAACGGTTGGACTCTATGATCTTAAAGGTCTCTTCCAACCAAAAGATTCTATGATTCTGAATATTCTGGAGTGCACGTCTGGCTTGCTGGTGTGTGTACTGCTGCCTGCCATCTCCAAGAACACCATAAAAAATCATCCAGGATATGAAAATGGCACAAAGATAAAAGGATACATTTATGTAAGTTTAGCAAAACAGTCCTCTGATCTAAGTGCTTGAAGTAATTAGAAAGGATGGCAAGGCCTAACAGTTAAGGCNAGGCTGAGCCCAGCTGTTAGGATCTTGCTTCCTCCTAAATATTAGGAAAAGTTGCTTCACTGAAAGTGTTATCAAGCATTGGAACAGGCTGTCCAGGGAAGTGGTTGAGTCACCATCCCTAGAGGTATTTACAGGACATGAAGATGGAGTGCTGAGGGATGTGGTTTAGTGGTAACTTGGCAGTGCTGGGTTAATGGTTGGACTCGATGATCTTAAAGGTCTCTTCCAACCAAAAGATTCTATGATTCTGAATATTCTGGAGTGCACGTCTGGCTTGCTGGTGTGTGTACTGCTGCCTGCCATCTCCAAGAACACCATAAAAAATCATCCAGGATATGAAAATGGCACAAAGATAAAAGGATACATTTATGTAAGTTTAGCAAAACAGTCCTCTGATCTAAGTGCTTGAAGTAATTAGAAAGGATGGCAAGGCCTAACAGTTAAGGCTTTTCTTATTTCTTGATGGAGACAACATCTGGTGGCACTATTAAACTAGCATCACAACAGTTAACAAGAGTACCACATTGCTAGTACTCCTGCCTGGGTGAGCTTACTTCGTGATAAACTCTGTGACATTGGCACAAACTCTGCAGGCTGAGAACTGTGAGGGCTGTATGAAATATCTATTTTGAATATACCCTCTAGGGTCTGTCTTTGTCATGGTATTTTTACTCAATCTCTATTTTGGCCTGTAGAATTGCAACTTCTATGCATTTAAGCCCTTTAGCATCAGTCAATTTTACATATGATTACTTCATTATTGCAGCTTACATACCTGGACCCGTTTTCTGAAGTGAATTTGACAGACATACTGCAGTATGATGATCCATTAACGCAACACATGCATCTTCTCCATTTCTGACTGGCCATGTCTTGCTACCTGTAAGGACAAGGAGAAATACTGTGCTGAACACCAGCTATTGCATCAGCAATCAGGTTAGGCTTCCAACATTTATATTGCAATTGTCTGAATATTTTAGTAATTGTACATAATATGATATCACTATTTAGATAAATCAACTCATACAGTGTATATTTGATAACATAATCTCTGGTTGATTACTAAACACCTGGAGAGTGAATCAGCTTCCTAATTCTTGCAGCATACTTCACCACAAGATGTCTTCACCTTTTTCACCTGGGACAAATGATAATTGAACTGAGTGAATAAAGCTAGACTCTGAATACCACAGCAGCCTGCTCACCTGGAAAGGCCTACGCCGCTGTTTGAGCAAGATGAACATCTACAGGCCATCAGCTAGAGCCAAGGGGTTCAATTAGTTGTATACCTTTTCCTCAAGCAACTGCAGGCAAGAAAATTTTTCCAAGCCTGGATTTAAAGTAAAAGAACAGACTACCAACAAGGGATCATTAATAGCCATGAATGAAACTAGCGTGTTAATCAAGAGTAAATAATTATTCCAGTGTACGTAACTGATTCTTAAAAGGACGCTCTGCAGACAGAAAAGTTAAAATAGTAGCAAGTACCTACTTACTTTACAAAAGGATCAAGACTAGTGACATAAGAACCAGTCCCTGCAGGAAAAACAACAATATCAGTAAGAGTAAAGTTCAGTCCGGCCTTCTACTCTCCTGGCGTGTGTTGTTAAGCCACATCCAAAAATTTATAACAAGCCTGTAGCCATGTAACTACTAAACCCAAGAAGCTATGCACTGTAGTTACTAAATGATAAGCAATAGTATATTTATTATAACATGAATACAATTCATAAACTATTTTCTGAAATAATATTAAAAGATGCCACTCCAAGTACAGTGCAGGGAAGAACTGAGGCAGTAATTAAGACAAAAACGGAAGGATAAAATATAAAACTCTGTATTACTTTGGGGGGGTGGACAACAAAGGAAACACACTAAATTAAAGAATTAATTCACATGATCTACATTGCCTCACGCAATCGGCAAGGAGAAAGATTAACCTCTGTTCCTCCTACTCTCTCACTTTCACTGTAACAATGATCCCCAGGTATATTCCCCCCTTTCCATCATAAAAATTTTAATTTGCTACAAAAAAACCCTACAGAAAAATGACAAAGTCAAACTAACAGAAAATAAGTACCAGAAGGGCCACATTTGGAAGCGGTTACTTACCCACTGTAGGTCTTAAGTGCAGATTATCCTTTAAAATTGTTTTTTTTTAATCTATGTAAATTAGGACAGCTCCATTCAAATAAACAGGGCCATGCCTTTTTGTCCCAGTTGATGATCCAGCCTGTAACATGGAAGAAGTGGGATTTTGTACAGCTGAACAAAACTCAGTGGGATGCCTGTGAGCTCAAAGTTGTAAGTCAGTGCTCACAGCAAGCAGAGTTTCACACCACACCTGCTGAGATGTTTCAGCTATCCTGAATTCTCCAAAAGTCCGCTTTGTCTGTAAAAGAAAGTAAAAAAACCCTCCCAGTACAGCAGCAAGTTAGAGAAGGGGGGGAGGGACACCCTATTTTTAAAGCCCATAAAATGCAGAGAAATCTCAGCTCAGTAGGAAGGTGAGTATGTGGGCGAGGGGTAATTTTTCAGATGTATCTTCAGAGAACTACAATTTACATGTAAGTAATTATCCCTTCTGTAAAAGACTCGTATTTCAGACTTACAACTTTTGGAAGCTAGCCTTATCTCCAAGGAGTAAGTTTGTGCATAGAGAGATAGGGAAAAGAAAGATGCGGTAAGATTGTGGGACTACCACGTGATTAAAAAACAGACAAAAACCACACCAGGGTACCACTATAATCAATCCATTTACCAGTGCAGGAATTTCTCCTACCTAACCTGAGCTTGGTGATTTGCAGAGTGCAGCAAAAGCATTTTTAGAGCCACGTGAATAGGTTTAGAGGCAACGAGGTGGCTCAGAGGAAGCAAACATTCAGTCTCAATAGATTGCGGGTGGAGAGTGATGGGATATTATTGCTACCAGGATGTTTTCAAAATGTTTTTTAGTATATGGAGACTCTTCTAAGACATAAAAATAAATATGCAGACATCTCTTGGGTGTTTTGTTGCTGCAAGGTGCATCTGGGCTATGGGGACACTAACATAAAAATGATTTAAAAAGAAATAGCTCATAGAATAATTAAACATGGAAAACGTTGTGTCTAGACTGGGCCTGGTTTTGTCATGTTCTCTATGAATTATCTCCTGGCTATGAAAGCAGCTAAGTAGGGGGACTCATACTAGGATAAATCTGTTGTTACAGGTACTACGTTGCAGCATTAAAGGCATAGCTGTGCAGAAGAGGATGCTGAGGTGACTCCAGAATGAGACATATCTCTGCATGTAGATAAACCTAAAATCAAGAGCATTGTGTTCAACACGGTCCAACTGGTATTCCAGTGTTTGGCTAACTCCAGAACTTGAAGATCCGCTTTACTGCGCTTTGGTGGGGACTGCTCCTTGGCATACCATTGAGTGCCTTGACTTCATCTAAACATTGCAACATGACCTATTAGTTTCCTGTGCGTTTGATATAAATGTTATGTCCTCTCCTGAGATCATCTCATCAAAGTCAAGTTAATCTAAGAGATGTCCTGTAGGAGCTTTCAGACTTGGGCTTGATCTGATCCATCTCTTCCAGCTTCAGGAGTTGCTGATAACTACCTTAAGAAGCAGAATTAGGGATGGGCTGATGGAGAAGGCTTGCACAGCCTTCACTTTACATTTGCGCCATCCTATTTACCTCTCTCCTCCTTGGCTTTTCCTTTTCCTAATCTCCTACAGATGTGTGTTTTTTGACAGCCTAAATCAGTTCCTTAAGCACTGTGAATCCCAGCTGTAGCTTCTACCTTTTCTACGCCTCCATGGCTGTGGCTCTGCTGCACTGGTCCCTCTGATACAGGCACAGCTCCTGCAGTAGCGGCAATTGAGATAAACTGACTTTTGTTACATTGAAGAAATAAGTCTTTTAGCCGTTTGGAGCAATCCTTACTCTCTTTATAAACAGCTAAAAGACTTCCTTTAAAAATCTAACAAATAGTAGTTAATCTTCATTGGTGTCTCTCTAGCGGCGTCTGTATTAAAGGTCCTGGCCCAGTACTGGCAATAGCACTGATTTATTACTGTTGGCATCTCTAGTGAGGACTGATTAAGGACTTTGGGAAGTGGAGTGACTGCCCATGTAGCACAGGTTGGGCAGGGCAGAGAGAATTAGGGAGATACAAAGGAATATGAGAGAAAAGATGGCAATGTTGCTGTGAGGTTGAGGTATTCATAAGTATGAACTAAAGCTTTCTGCCTAAGCCCCACGGCAACATTGCCAACAATTTGTTATCATGTTTTTACCTCATAAAAAAATAAAGTTATAATCACTACCATAATTTCAGGAAGGGGAAAACCCAAACCACAGAAAGGTGAAGGGACTTTCCCAAGTGTAATCACTAATGATAAAGAAGACAAAGAGGCAGCATTGTGTCCACTCTCAACATTCAAAGCATCACATAAGAGATCTGGTCCTTGGTACAGGTGAAATTCAGAAGGAACACTATAGAGTTGACAACAAGACTGTAGGGTTTCTCGAGAGTCCATTGTGTGTTGAGTTTGCACACAGCAACCTTAACCTCAAAACTCTTGTCCCTCACTGAAAAGAGAACTAATCAAAACTTACAGTGTTTTTTACAAGTAGAACAGCAATCTCCCAGATACTGTTATGCAAAACAAGAAGCTTTGTTAAGAGCTTTCTTGAAGATACACTTCAAGGCCAATGTACACATTCAGATTTAAACAGTCTGGTATGCGAGGAGAAATATGCAAAGCCGGTATTCTCAACTCCTCTCTACTTGTGCCTCTTCATTATACTGCTAGGGTGCCTCTGTTGCCAATTTTACAAACAATTCAGCATTGAACAGTCTTTTTTTAAACCTGTGAGGGGAAAAAAAAAAAAAACCTAAACAAAAAGAGAGAGGAAAATGAATAACTTATAAAGGGAGACATAAACGTGGCAGTTTTAGAAACCATCTGCAAAGGGAAGAGGCAGATTGGCAGGTACAGTGGCAGACCTGAGCCAGAAAGCAGAGACACATCATTAAAAGCATTAACTAGGTGTTTTGAGGAATTACTTTGGCAGAGTGCCAACACAACATTAGTATTATTTCATGACAGACTCTGTGCGTCACCTGTATCAGTTAGACCCCTGGAGGCAAATTAGTATTTTTTAAAATAATTAAACACTTCTACCATTTAAGTTTTGGGCTGTTTTGAAACTTTTAATCCATGAGAACTTGAAGCTTATTCATCCTCTATTCACAGAACAATTGAGATTCTCACAAAATTGTTCTGTGTTGAAGGTTTAGCAAGAGCTCCACCTCTTACCCTGCCCTGAATTACAAGAAGAATGGACAAGGATAGAACAAAGTTCAATTTGGGCTGACTTCTTTTACAAGAGCTCTGGTACACCTTATTTACTGAAAATCCATTAAGAATCTCCCCCTAGTTTTGACAGGCTGTTCTTTCCCTTACCATGTCTCTCCAGCAGCTCTGCCTGTCTCTCCTCATAGATCATCACTTCATTCTTTTTCTTCTCTAGGTTAGACTGGTCCTGATTGCCTCTTTGCATCTCAAAAAGGACACTGGCTTAGTCCATAACCATTTCCTTCAGAAAATACTTTGGTGAGACTCTGTTAGCCTGCTCTAGGAACACATTATTCAGGAGCTTCTCTTCCTACACTTTAAGTTCACTGTGGACGACACACTCCTGTACAAAACGTAATGAATCCAACTTCATTTTTAAGCACTTGCTTACAAGTATGAGCCACTTCAATTAAACAGCGCCAGCTACTTAAGTCAAGATGTATTTCCGTTCACTAGTGGCTGTTCATACGCGAATTATGAGAACAGTCACATGCAAAAGAGGCAAAAGCTGACACATCTCCATCTGTCACTAACAGTGAAGAGGGGAGGCAGAATTCAGTGTCAGCCCTTTTGTCAAAATGTTTTTAAAAAAAGACATTTGTTAAATTACTAATCCACTTCCATAATATTTGTAAATATTTATACTATGAACTAATGACATCCTCTCAATTAATGGGGAGAGTCATCTTTGTAAGGAGATACATAAAAAGGCAAGGAGGACTCAGGGAAAGGTATGATTAAGACCAAACTCCATTCCTCAGTGGTCCTTGCGTTGAACTTTCTCATCTCCCATTCCTCTCACACCAACACATGCCCCGTGGTCAGAAACATCTCTTGGGGCATCGCTTACCTGTTTGTCTGCAACACCACAGCCATGGAAGCATCTGCTTATAACTTGAATGTAAAAAAAAAACCAAACAAAAAAGTCTATTTTTTCCTTCTAATAGGATTAAAAAAAAAATAAATCTACTGGCAAATGGGCTTCTTTCTAAGTGGGAATACTGGTACATATAGACAGAATGCTCTTTCATGGTTATGAAGCTTCCTTTGCATTGTGTAAAGGCACACTTGCAGTGCATGAGTTTTCCATCATCATTATTTTCAGCGGTTGCCAGTGAGAGGACGAGGGGTAACAGGCATGAGTTGGAACACAGGAGGTTCCACTCAAACATGAGAAAAAACTTCTTCACAGTGAGGGTGCCAGAGCCCTGGAACAGGCTGCCCAGGGAGGTCGTGGAGTCCTCTTCTCTGGAGATTTTCAAGACCCGCCTGGGTGCAGTCCTGAGTAACATGCTCTAGCTCTGGGCAATCCTGCTTCAGCAGGGGAGTTGGACTGGATGATCTCTATGGTCCCTTCCAACTCCAAAAAATTCAGTGAAATTCAGTGAAATTAGCAGTGTGATCCTAGTAGTTAAATGAAAAAAGCCTAGTAAATGATGCAACACTGGAAGGTTCCCAAAAAGAGCCTACTTAGATAATTAAAGAATCTTTATGGTATGAACGTCTTCATGTCACAACAAATATTAACACAGTAAATAACACTACCAAAGAAGCCCTGAAAGCTTGCAAACCCACAAATTAGAACTTGCAGTGGTGAAAACAAGGGGAAAAAAGGAAGAAGAGTTCACACTGAGGTAACAAACCATTATTTCTTTGGAAACCTTAAAGCTCTGTCAAGTTTTTTAAAATCAATATAAACAGCATATACTTGAGTTGCAGATACAAATAAAACCCAAGAATGTCTCCCACATACATGCTATTGACAGAATAAGTTTGAAAATAGGGTTTAAATATCTTCCTCAGAAGCCTTAAAGCTCACCTAATGGCAAGTGACATTGAGCTTCTGGCAAGACAGTTTCACATATGAAATGCATCTCCTAAAACTGAAGAGTATATAGAGTAAGAGAACGTCAACAAATTACGTCCTAGAGATTGAAAGCAATCTAGCTGGCCCGCACTAGCTTATCCCACCGCATACCCAGAAGTACTAGGTGTCAAGATATCACAAAGATCTCACTAGTCTAATGGAATACATTGACTCACTTTTTGGATAAGGAAAACAAACAACAGCTCCCCTCCCCCCCCCTCCAAGGTAAAAAACAAACCACAAAACTTCTGATCTGTCATTTCACAGAATGATATGGGGTTGGGAGGGACCTCTGGAGATCACCTAGTCCAACTCCCCTGCCAGAACAGGTCCACCCAGAGCAGGTTGCACAGGAACTTGTCCAGGTGAGTTTTGAATGTCTCCAGAGATGGAGACTCTACCACCTCTCTGGGCAGCCTGTTCCAGGGCTTTGCCAACCCTCAAAGTGAAGAAGTTCCTCCTCATGTTTAGATGGAACTTCTTATATTCAAGTTTGTGCCCACTTCCTCTTGGTCCTGTCACTGGGCACCACTGAAAAAAGACTAGCCCCTTCCTCTGGACACCCACCCTTTAAGTATTTATAAATTTAAGTATTTATAAATTTATTTACCCAGTAGCTGCCCTGCACTTGGGGCTAATGATGGATGGCAAACCACTGTCAGCTCCCAGCACTCCTTAGGGGCGTCCACACATCTTTATCAAACCTTCCACTGAAAAGCCCACCTCATGTGGGTTTGTGACCACTGCCCCTGGCCATTTATGCAGCCGCTTGTCCACTCAGCACAACCCATGAAGTACTGAAATAGCCTTAAAAAGCGACACATTTTTGTTTTAAGGAGAGAATCTGGCAAAAATAGAAGATTATTCCACATTTTACATATCACTATGACTTAAAATGGAAGGATCAGACCATGACTGGGATTCCAGCCATCAGTTAGGACACCGGCAATAACACTGGCCTGTTATTGCCAGTATATAGAAAATTTTTAAGCCAACTTGTTTAAAATTCCGCAAGTTCCAGAATTCCTGTTGCTTGTCAGGGAACACAATGAGATGAACTCCATGTTAATTACTTAAAGCATTCATCCCAAACTCCAAGTCCTGAAGTACACTACAGCCTTGACTAAGAGATTTTGCTACATTACATGTCTCTCAAAGATCTTTGCCAAGATGGAACAAAGACCTTTCCAGACGATGGGGGGAAGGGAGGGGGGAGCATATATGATACTTGTCCATTTGATGTCAAGGCTAAATTGTTGCGTGACAATTTCAGGGAATTTTTATAAATGCTTTTTAGAGTAGAAATGTTTTTCAAAGCAGTTAAGTAATTACCACAATTTATCAGTCCACTGTTAAAAAAAAAAAAATCACAGACCTGCTATTCTTTGATTTTAATAGCTCTTCCTGATCCTGGAACACTCACAAGACAGTGCAACCGCTGTAAGAGCGGCTTCCATGAAACAGTTCTTTCGATTACACCATCCTTGCTCCTTACAAGTTTTGATTTCAGACATGAGGACATAGTGGCAGGTAAACCCATGGCTCTTCCCAGTGGATTTGTGAAGGTGAAGATGGCTCAGAAAGAAACCCTCCTTGCACAGCCCCACCCCAAGTCCTCAGCTAAATTGCCATTTGTTTGATGCAGGCTCTTGCTTCTCCACATTGTGATTTATATTTGCCAAGATGTCTTTATGCCATCTTTTAATGTTTTCTAAGAAACTCTTGTCTAAAACTTAAGATTCATCTATTTGGTACCTGCATTGTCAGTAACATCATATTTTATTTTTGCATAATTTAGATATGGCACAGCAAGTAGCCCCATTTTAGTGTAAAAATCTGCTTCTTGCTAGAGCTGTGCAGCAACATTGATTATATCAAGTAAGCAGAATTCAGAAAATTCAAAAAAACACTCAGTAGGAAAATACTTTTTCTAATTTTTCTATTATTTAGGTAAATGCCCACCATTCCCAAAAGATTTTTAATAATTAAAGACACTGAAAGTTCAGCTGCATGAAGGAAGGCCAGCATCTAGTCCTGGTTAACTCCAAGAATCAAGGGTGATAAACAGGTAAGTTAATTGTCTTTTTACTGCTTATATAATTTCTTACACTGGAGTTCAAGAATGCAATAGATAGATGGATGCTACCGTAGCTCCCCCTGCTGATGAAAGTCTTCTTGTATCTTTTATAACCCGTGTATTGGCAAGTAAAAATCATCTGCAGCCATGAAAATGGATTTAAAAATTGGTGTTTTACTACTTAAAGTACTGGACCAATCAGAGAACAAATTCTAACCTTTTGGCATCTGGGCTGACTTCATGTAAAACGAGACATCCTGACACTCACTTTTAAGGGTGGAAGAGAGGAATTAAATGGGTCGATTCAGGGCCTTTTTACCACCACGCTGTTCTCCCGAGGCAGCCCACCCCTACTGACCATTCATTTTTTCTTAACTGATGATGTAAGATAAATCCTGTTAGGAAAATAAGATTTATAATCTTTATTGTTTACTTACATAATAAATATGATACAGAACAAACACATCACACCCATTGATTGTATTACACAGGCTGTTTATCAGAATACATTACATTTTCTTTTCATTAGCCCTTTTATAGGGTTTTGGTATTGGATCTTAAGAATTTCAATTTATAAGCCTATCAACACAAGAACAACCTTCCAATTTTCACCTTTATGTATGTTCCAAATTTTCATATATATACTGATTTTGTTAAAAATATATACGCACTGTTCAATATTTTCAATATAAGCCTTTATTTTCCATTCATTAGATCTCTAGTAATATAGAGAATTTCAAAATAATCAATAGCTTAAATCTGATTTTAATTAAAAATACTTATTCTCACTTTACCGAGCCCCCTCAGAAAACAAAGTGACAGGACAAAAACTTCAGGCAAAAGCCAATATTCACTTTTAAAAAACAAAGGGTAAAAGTTCTGGTCCTTGCTTTACCTGTATATTTCTGGAATAATGGAGACATCAATTTGGTATAAAGAGGGAAGGAAGAAACCAGAAGCCAGAGTTTCCAAAGAGACATGCATCTTCATTTCAGATTTACTACTGCCCATCCTGCTGTTTTCTCGGTTTAAAAATCACTGCATCAAGCCATAATTATATGTTTTTCTCCACATGAATATACTTATCTGTAAATGGAAACTAGATTAAAAGGCTACATTTCTTTTTTATCAAAAACAGATCAAGGTTTAACACACTCTGAAATCAGGTATTTAAGTGCAAATGCAATACGCATCAGCAATTCAGTCCCAGTCTCACTAAAGAAAATGGTGAAAAGATTATGCATTAAGGTGTTTCACAGAGGATATATACGTGAAACTAGCTGTGCTCCCAGAACATCTGAATTACCAGCAAACCATACTGACTTCATGCAAACAAGAGTTTTCTTTAGTTGAAAGTTCTTTAGTTAAAGCAGCTTCTGCTTTAAAAGTGTTATTCAGAAGTCACTGAAACTTAATACAAAATGTAATGCCAAAGATCATCAAAACTACTATTGGTCTTGTGCATATTTAATGCACAAATGCTTGAGAAGTTTATACAGATTGATTTGTGAAACAACTACGAAAAAGTCTCATAAACAATTTTGTTTTACTAATACCCACTCCAAAGGGAATTCAGAGAAATTTTAAATTGTTAAAAGGACCCCTTTCAGCTGTACAATGCCGAAGCTGTATCACGTACTCATTACACTTCTCCAATTCCATTTAGGTAACGTTAACTTCAACAACTGGCTAAGATTTTAACATAGCTTTGCATAAACAGCCTCTTATGATTTTCAATTAATACATCATTCATTTGTAACTGGATTGTACGTGGGACTTTTTAAACACTTCACAAAAACCCTCAAAATGGAGAAAAAACTCTTCAGCATGGACACTCTCTCTCCAAATATCTTTCTTTCCAAGTTTTTTGATTTATATATTTTTTTAAACAATCACAGGGCTTAATTTAAGCATTCAGCTTCAATATGAGATTATTATTTAAGATACCTACATTGATACTCAATTAAGGTCAATCAGAGATCAATCCAATACACTATTGCCCCAAGCACTTTTTATATGTAATTGTGCAATGTAAGAAATGACCCCGATGATTTTACAGCTGATCCCACATGCTGCCCAGTAAGATTCTTTATTTTCAACTAAGGCTTTTGGTTGGTTGTTTTTTTCTTCTCCAATACGAAAGGGATGCTGTTTGGCTGGAAAGCCTCTGCTGTTCCACTAGCTAGAGGAAAAAGTAGGAATTTCTAAAAATATTTCAGTAATTACTTGTTCTGGTAGAGGAACTAGTTTAATTGGCGTGCAAAAGGTCAGATTTAAGTAGAAGCATCACTTAGACAAGGAAGAAAAGACTTGTGGGCTAGCAACATCAGTAATATATTGAAGGATCTCTCTAATGAAAACACAGTAATTTCCATTTTATAAAATTAGTTCTATGCTAAATGGCTAATTCCCCTCAGCTTGGTAAGTGTGGGGTTTTGTTTGTTTTTTTACAAAAAACTGTGGAAAAAAATTTAGGAACTTATCTGAAGAACTACAGAAACATCCCGGAATTATTATTTCTGAGGCCATCCCAGTAACCAGCTGTATTTCTTCTGTGACACATATACCAAAATTGTGTACCTTCCCTGACAAAACAGTAAAAAAATTATTAAAAAAATAAAAGGAACATTGGATACAACTTTATTGACTGAGATGCAGTTAAAGAACTCTGCACTTGTAGAGCCAAACAGCTGCTTTCTACAAAAATCCTCAGAGAAAAGCCTTTTATCCTTTTAAAAAGTAGGAAGTAAAAACTCGATGACATTGTGGATGTGTTCCACATCACAGTGTAGGAATTCCAGGACCTGGTTACCTACTGGTTACCTACTAATACCAGACGTAATATGATTTATGTTTTATGTTAAATTTCTAACAATAGACAGAACTAGGGCAGTCAAAATACAATTTCTGTAGCCTTACCTAGAGAGGAAACGCTCTGTTGCATTCTTTGCAAAGTGAATGTAAATGGAAACATCAAATCAGCAATCATCAAGAGGAAGTTGGTCCTCAAGGCTAAGAGGATTACGATCACGTATTCTCGCTATCGACAAAAAATTCTCCTACAAGTATACAACTAGGTGAAGCACTAAACATTTCTTACATTACTGTTTTTAAAGAAAAGTCACGTAGCAAAAGAAGTTCACCTTCTAAATAATTAAGCTGAACACTGGCTATAGAGAGATATTTTTTGTGACCAGTTACAATAGTACGTATATCGGTTTACATTTTTAACAGGACTAAAATCCTTCAAATTTATCTTACTGAAGTCTTAAAGCAAAACCGCTTCAAATGCATGCTGCAGACAGAAATACTGCAAAGGCATAAAGGTCAACCTGACTGCAGAGTTTCTTTTCAATAAAGTTCTATTTTATTAATGCTGTCTATGACTCTCGTGGGCTTTGGATCAAATCCCAGGCTAGCCAAAGTAACTTTACTGGAAAAACAAACAAAAATCCCCAAAGTGAACAGACTTTTTAAAAATTTAATGATATAAATGAATATGTTAGAAGATTTATACTGGTACTCTACCCCAGAATCAGATTATGTATTACTATAGCATTTCCTAACCCTGAAAGTTAATGTCACTGTCATGCTGTAAGTGCGGCTTTGAAATCAGCAGTGGAACTATTCATTTATGTGGCACATAGTACAATAAAGCAGAAAAACCCCACAAAATTGCAGCATCAGTTTAGAATGGATGTTTGTCAAGAAGTAGCAAAGCGTTGGGTATTTTTTTTTTCACACTTTAAACGTTCTTATTGTTCTCATTATGATTTACCTGATAAGCCTAAGGAAGTTCAACAAAAATTACAGGATATGAAATGTTTGAGTGAAAACTGAAAATATTTGTAACAATTTTAAAAGCAGGAGTTAGTTACCAGCTCTCACAATGCATGGTATCATCTGTATTTCCCTGAGAAATCATGCCCTGCAATAACCACGTAAAACAAAATACAGCATTAATGCAATCCTGGATTAGGTAAGAAAAAAAAATAAAAATCATGCATAACAATTGTTTACGAACAAACATGTAAATGCTACTGCAGTTATAACTATTAAATTGCAGACACTACATATGACAGTCATAACAGACATGGTAACTAAAAACTTGACCCAAATGAAGAAACCTGATTAAAAGTACCATCCATAGAACTCAACATTGCAATTGTAACGTTAGTTTCTGTTTCTTGATTTTTGAGTATGCCACTTCTTAACTTCATTTATAAACATATAAATGCTCTGCCTTACTGAGGCCTAGTTTCATATGAAATTTGAAAGTCTGTCCATAAACTCACCCCACGCCTAGAATTTAACTGGCTTTCTCCCCCTCCTCTGATAGCTTAGTTTAGCTCAGTAACATAATGTCCCTAAGATTGGAGGATCTTTTAGTAAGGAATAAGAATGGTAACATGCAACACAAAAAGAAATGGAACGAGGAATTACAAAGAAATCGTTTTACCACCTTATTTAAAGCAATCATAGTTGTGAATAGCAGTACCTGGGCACAATGGGGATAGTGAAAGGGAACAACAATTACAACAGCACACACCAAGCTAAGTAATTTGCAGGCTCTCCCATTTTTGCCAGTACATTACAAGGCGGTAGGCGATGCATGTATCAGCATAGAGGGTCAAGCATCTCATGCAGCACCAAGGTCTCTCATTCAAAGAATACCACTCCCTAACACTGTATTTCTGCAAATTACTTTGGCATTTGCAACACCGCAGTGAGATAAGCAGGCAGAGCCTTAGCCTCCTTGCTTCTGAGTCCCAGCGTGCAGTCTGCTCCAGCCCAACCTCCTGACAAGCCACATCAGTCACCTACTGCAGCCCCCGCTCCCCTACATGGATTTCCAGCAGCAAAAAGCCAACAAGCAAGAAGCAGCACACACTGAGCAGCAGAAACACGTGGCCCGCAGTGTCTTCAGTGGCATTCGTGTGCCCCACGCTTTCTAAGTAGTTGTTGAGTACTGATATTACATGTACTTTAGTCCTTTGCTGAACTAGTTTTACACTTACAGCAGCCCCTCACAGCTAACACATTTTCAGCATGACTGAAACCTAACAGAAAGTAGCCAGAAAAACGGAAATACTTTTTCCTCCCTTTACTCTGTAATGCAGTACACAGTACATCAAATTACACAAGACTCACCAAAACCATTAGAGCACACCAAAACCTTAAAAGCAAAGGCATGCTACATGGCATTTGGCAAATTATCATCATTTCCTCCATATATAAAACCTAGAGAGCTTCAAAACCTCAAACACAGAAGAAATTATTGGTTGTCTCACAGGATTACAGGAATTAGTTCAACTGTTTGACAGAGCGACACATGTAGTATTCATTTTCCATTTTGTAGGCATGGGAAATCACTGCTCCTTAAGTGTCTAATGACATTCAAAGAAACGCTTGAGAAAAAGTCTTTTTTTTAAGTGTATGTGCTTCCTACAAGAAATCAGTCAGAATAAAGACATTCCCAAATTGAAACAGTAAGAGCAATGACAATTTATGCTAGCACGCAGAGCTAAAGCATTTAGGGGAGAGCTCCTTCACATTCCAGTTGTGTCATGAGGAAGAAAAACCCAGCATGTCTCCATTACATCAGAGGTACCTGAGAATCAAAGCTAAATCTCTTGTGCATTTACCAAGCACCCATTAGAGAGCTACGCAATTTACATTTCAAATTAGACATTATATTTATAAAATATTATTGTACTAAAAATCACAAGATTTTATAGAAAAAAACCTCATCACATTCTATTAAATGCAGGAACAACGTTACATGTCATAGCTTCCGTAATTAAAACTGTAACATTTCTTGTAACTACAGGGGCACCACTGTTTAAAAATCCTTTTAGGAAGGACAGTTTGCTTTATTTCTTATTTGTTCAAGAACTGTAATTTAATGCAAAAGACTGCTCAAGCTACCTAGTGGCATGAGATCAAAATATTAAATATCTTTGTTTAAAAAGTGTTAATTTTCTTTAAAAAGAAAAAAAGTAGGAAGGCCCTAACTTCGAGTTTACTGAACAAAAACATTCTTCAACATTCCTGAGGTCAGAGAAAGAAGAATATTCTCCTGGGAGACTATGCTAATCTTTCACTTTAAGCCATGACCATAAGGACGAATAGCAATTGCCCATTATACACTGCAGCTCCAATTCTATCAGTATGGCCAATTTCAAAGGGCAGTATTAGAATATTTTATGAAAAATACTGTAATTGCCCATCTGAAGGCAAACTCAGTTTTCCCAGGCTTAGTTTGCTGATGCCACAAGTCTCAACTGATTTAAATTTGTAGTTAATGTCTGGTATTATATATTCGGTATGATCTCATTCAATCATTAACTGAAAACAGACATCAGCTTTTTATTGCTAGCAGACCTTAACATTATTTCTCGGAAAGAAGCTGATATCCTCTAATTTGTCCTAATTTAGAAGAAAAAAAAATATTCCTTAAAAAAAACCCCAAACCTACAGAGATTCCACTTACCAAAAAAATCCCTGAAAATTCTACCAAAGTGAAATGTAAAATTAGTTCTACATACTACATTTTCAACCCCTCTACTTATGGGGTTTGGGAATAGAAATGTAAAATTAGTTCTACATACTGCATTTTCAACCCCTCTACTTATGGGGTTTGGGAATTGAAATGTAAGGTTCCTCAAAATGCCTCCATAAATTTAATAAACTTCTTTGTTTTGGGTTTGTGGTTTTGTTGCTTGGTTTTGTTCATTCCTATTTCAGGCATCCAAAGAAGCACTTACTATCTAAAAGAGATGCCATTGAGACTTGTAGTGGAACCCAATATTAAAAAGTGGAAGGAAAAATTTGATAAAGATGCAATGTTTGATGAGAATAGCCCCCAGGTTTGTGTGTGTGTCCCCACTTAGAGATTTTTACAGTAAATTGTAGCTGCTGGCTAATCAATCCTTCTATATGCATAGCTACGCATGTTGCTTTCCTGCATTCCCTCTCGTCTAGTAGTTGTATCACCAAAACACCAACATTTCTTTCAGAAGTATCATTACCAAGTATCAAAACGTGAAAATGCATTTATGTTATGTCATCCTTCTGTATTTGTGTGGAAGGATGGTGGAATTAAGCTACTAATAATCTTGTTATGTGGAAAATAATACTGTTGGCTGAAAATCCATAGTACATTCATTATAAAAAGAAAAAAATCCATCAAAAGCCCAAATTAACTTTAATTGAAGTGTTGTATTTGTTAGAAGTTGGAAAATGACACTGACTAATTTCAAATATTCCTGAATATAATTATTCATAACTTTTCAGAATCAAATAGGACAGAAGCACTGCAGTGGACGGAAGATACAGGTTAAGGAAAATGATAACTTTTATTATAAATTTATTAATGCAACTGAAAAAAAAAAATCAATGCAAACACCTTGATCTTTCAGATTGTTTAGGAGATTACTGCAGTGCCAACCCATTGACTGAAAACTTCCACAATGAATCTGATCTCTTTCATTACTTGGCAGCTCTAATGTGAAAATTTTCAAATTTAGTTTTCATGTAAAATAAATGGGAATAAGAATGGGTTACAGAATCAGTCTGTTTAAAACAAACAGTGATTTTGAAAATGGACACCCAAAGGTACTGTAATTAGAAATAATTTATCATTCACTAAAATCTTAAACACTCCAAATTGTTAGGTAACGGAAGATTTTTAAACATCGGCACCCATTGCCATTACAAGGCTTCTCAAAATGGCGTAAGACAATATATATGTAGTGTTCCAGGACCGTACAAAGATCCTGCCTCAATAATTACAAGAATGCACTTAATAAATTATTTTTCTATTTTCTTCTATTAATATGCAAATAGTTTATACAACATAAAAAAGTTAATTTGTACCTACTACAGGTAACATATCTATTTAGCTTTTCATCTGAAAGCCTGTAAGACTTGATGACCTGCAAACTTATTTACATAACTCACTTGAAAGTATTTTTTAAAAATAATATTGTCCAGCATTTAACAAAATTGTGAGTTAAAAAAAGAAAGGAATCATTTAACAGCATTTGTTTTCTTGATTTTGTCAAGTAACTTCACCAGCTCAGTGTTATAAGGCAGGTTGGTTGCTCAGATGGACTAAGACTCCCTATGGTGATAGGCATGTAGTAAATTTGTTCATTTATAAAACCACATGAAAGCAAGAGAGAGGAAAAGTTTAGAGTTTCAAAAGAACTGAAACTTCTTATTTTTACTAAAATTCAGAATAGGCACTGAAACATGATTCCTTAGGACTTTTCCAGAAGATTGTCTCTTTGCTGGGCATCATTCCATGTTTAAACTAAGAAGAAAAAAAAAAAAAAAAAAAATTATCAGGGCTACATAATTAAAGATTACCAAAAAAAAAAGCAATCACCAGATGTATTTGTTTCCATTTTTATTAATAAAGGAAATAAATTGTGTACTTTACCCTTAAGACATCACATTACTGTTTCAGTCCAAATATTTTTAATTCCATTATTAGATTTAAGCAACATTGGAAAATAAAAATATATTTATGTAATTCTGCATGCGTTATTTGAAAACTAAAGCCCTGTTCCTCTTTGAGGTTGCATAACCTCCTGTATGAGATGGGATATTTTGCAAACTCCTGAGCTATTCTACTCTAGTTTCCCTATTTTTATAATCAGAAATATTTTCCCTAATATTTAATGAAATTCAGCAACTTAATTCTTGTCAAGCACAAACACAAGGAGTTCTTTTCATTTTCTAAACCCATAGTGATAAAGTCTGGTCCTGTCCTCTAAACTTCCTTAAACGGTCAATGTTTTTCATGAACCTCAGTAGCCCAAACTGAGACCTCAACAGCATTAAAAAGAGTAAATTATTTCAAATCTCTTCCACACACATCATCCATACCGAGAAGTTGTATGCCTCTTCTGCTTTGACTCTCCGCATTTTTTTAATTTTTTTTAAATGAACATTGTAATATTCTTAAGTAGAAAACTACTTTACAATTCAAAACCATTGACCAAGAACTGTACCAAAGTGAGAATAATGCCTGGTAACGAATAATAAGAGTTTTGAAGGCTCTCTTCGAAGTTGTTATCCATCAATATAGAACAAGATTAACTGTGTCCTCTGTAAAAACCATGTGCTTATATAACACTAATACCATGAAAGCCAGTCCTTACCTCTCCCCGTACTGTTTGAAGGTTATACAGCATACCTTTTGTCTATGAACAGCAACTGTCTCCATCTTGTGAAACACTATGCATAGGAATGAGACTTTCACACTGCTCACTTTCTTCTGGCATTCTTAAAAGAAACAAAATTTATTTATTTAACATTAAACAGTAATATTAAATTGGTTGTTATGAAGCCACCATAAGTACTAAGTATGCTACTTGTTTGAACTGCAGCCATTAAAAACATACAAAGATCCTGTAACTTCATAAAATATATTCAAGTTTGCACAATTTTGCAACCACAGAGGTATTAAGGGAAAAAAAAAAAGAAAACTCTGACACCCACTAGGAAATTTATTTTAGAAGGTAAACAGACTTCATATATTTCCATTTTCTGAGCATTACACAGGTTAATAAATGGATTGGCAATTACTACTACTGAGAAATTAGTACACCTGAATATAAAATTACATGAATATAAATACAGTTCAAGTATTGTGACTTTTTTATAAAAGAGTATAAGACATTGGAAAGGCAAATGGAGAGATAGGATTCTACTTTGTTACTGCCCTACCTCTGAATTCGATGTTTTCTACAAATAAAGGCAAAAATTCTTCTGATTCCCACCATCACTGGATCCCAGTTGTTATAGTGACATAAGAGAGTTGCAATGAAAAAAGAAAAAAATACAGGTACTGCTCCTGCAAAAAATAACCAGGAAAACTGCACCTGGAATTAAAACACAAACATGATTCACTCAATAGTAAAAAAAATTTGGCACACTGTATATTTGGCATAATTACTATTGTAAGTTTGAGTTCAGTTTCAGTTCTTTTAAACTGGGTGAAATACCACAAATATTTTTGTAAGTTTTTTGGTACAATTCCTATAGCCATGGCTACTTATAATAAATAAATAATCTTTCTTCTCTGATCCGTTCTTTACAATGGAACATACTATTTGTGCTGTGGTGCGGATGAAGACTCCTGTTTCCAAATAGTCTCATTTTTAAGTTTTAGCTGTCTGATCGGTACCAGTGAGAGCCCCCTTGATACTTCAAAAGTTTTGAATTAGAGAACTCGCCTGAAAGAAATTTTGCACTTTTTTATTCACTATGAATATACTGTTGCTGAATGGTAACTGGTGAAATCAACATGCATTGAAAGACTATGCTGTGGGAAATTTACAATAATTCTCTTTTTCATTTAGAAAAAAAAAAAAAGGCAGGACATTATTTGCCCAACTTAAACTAAATTCTACTTGTATCCATCTGCTACTACACTCTGCAGGGATCATCTGAGACTGTCTAAAACTCAAAGTTATAGAAGGTTAGAGAAGTCAAGAGTGCAAGAACAAGAACTAGTCTCTGCAACGCCTTTAAGGCTAACAGAGCAATGAACCATGAGCAAGGCTCCCTCTCGTGGAGAAAATTTCCAAAGTTGAAGACTTTGGAGAAAAAAAAAGGTACAGTTTTGAGAGCTAGCGATGATGTTTACTCTCAAAAACATAATAAACTACACTTGTTAGAGCCTTATGTTATCCTTACTGATTTCTAACAAAAATTCAGATGCATGCATTACCAAAATGAATATTTAAGTAGTTGTTAAAAATTTGGTTGTAATTTCTAACATTCAGATTTATGTCAGATTATTACAGAACATTAAATCCCCAGAAAGTTAATAATTATGCATATTGTATAATTACCATACCATTTGACAGTCATACAAAGACTGCATATATTCACAGATTAATCTTTACATTACTAGTCATGCCAGTGGCATTCTTATCTTGGTTCCTTCTAAGAAAACTGAAATGTGGTATAAGGACAGGGCTGGCCAGAAGCACCAATTGAAAAGCTTGAAGTTGGAAGTGTAAACTTCTGTCAGCCTGACTTGGATTCCTGAGACTTCAGAGAGCACAGGACTTGGCTTAGGATATTTTGATGTTTGTATGACAGAGATGTACTAGCACAAACACACTTGTACAAACAACCTCAAAGTCTATAAGAGTTTGCCTTTGATTAGGGTTGCTCATTTGCGCTTCTAATACTAGCAATTTTTGAAAAACAAAGAGACAAGAAGATTTGCCTCCAACAGGAAGAGAAGATACAGTAGGAAATTTGCTCTGTTGTCAAAGACAAGTCTTAATGGCCCCCCAATGACCTCATGCTGAGAAGTTCAGTATCAGAAGGTGGTAAGTGTTTACATAACCGCAAACATATAAGCAGCAGCCACAAGCTAAAAAGCACCACCTAAAAAGGAGGAACTTGGACAGCAAGTACATAACAGCCAGGGGAAGAAGGAAGAACAGTAATATAGAATGCATATACTAATTGGAAAAAGAACAAGCAGTAAGAGAATGAACCCCCAACCCCTCCCACGTATGGCAAGACATAAGAGGCATCAGCTGATACCCAGCTGCCTAAAACCAGTCAGGCTCTGCATTTGTCCTGAGGAAGACAAAGCAGCCTTTTCAAACAGAAAGAAAAGCTAAAAGGAACAGAAGGGAGCAAGCACATAGACCACAAACTCTAGAAGGAACCAAGTGGTGGCAAATGAAAGGAATGGTGGTTAAAATGGAAGAGGCACAAAGATTAAAGATGTTGCCAGCACAAACTGAGACAATACCAGAAGGTGAAGACTAAGACAAGAAATAGGAAAAGAGCAAATAACAAGGTGTACAGAAAGTTAGATTGATAGTTCCCTACATTTGGGGGCTTTATTGTTTATTTGTTTATAAATACCAAATACATAAACATTGGAGCAACTCTAGCAGTGATAAACTATACAAATGGGTTGAAAGTGTAACTTGCCCTTGTGTTACCAACATCAACTGAAAGTCATCCAACGGAGCCTTAAAGGATGTTTCTGCTATTTCAAATGCCGCAATATCACAATAAAGACATGAAGAATAAACTAATTTTAAAAGATCTAGATTCTGTATTTACTCAGATTAAATAGCCTAGAGATGAAGCTGTTTACTGAGAATGAGAAAAGCATACTCCATTTTTCAGTGTATTCCAGGAGCAAGTTTAGATGAATCACTTCATAAGACAACCTAAGCTTTTCATATACTGATATATGAAACTATATATATGTACACACACATCTCTAAAGATGTATTTGCACATACAGACATATATATAAAAATATGTATAAATGCACACATATATACATATAACATTTTGGTTTTTTGCTACCAGCATCACCTCACATATAAACCTAATTCCACCTCACTGCAATGAATTCTTTGGGGAGAAGTCTACAGACTTTGTTTCCTTGTTTCCTTAATAGCTATCATTAGTTATTTACTTTCTTGTACAATTTATGTCCCAAGTGTATATTGCAGATACTTTAAGAGAACACAAATGCAGTTATCTTACCAATGAATGCTCTATTATTGTTGGAATCACTGCAAGGTTTTGCTGTGTTTCCACATTTGAATATTCAGCTGATGTTAATATGAAACATACTGTATCTCACATTTGTTACAGAAGTATTTATTCAGGGTCCAACGCTCCTTTTTTTCCCAATTTGACTTTCCTTTTTTTATTTTATCCTTTTATTTTTCTGCTTTATTTTCCAAAATACACACTGACATTAAGTGAAATACAAGTTGTGTGGGTTGTTTTTCCCCTCATTTTTACATCCCTAACAGAATATTTCAGAAGTCAAAAGGTTCTCATTAGAATTTATATTTTGCTTATAAAAACATTGAACAGTAAAGCTTCTTTTTGACCAGAAACATTCTGAGTGCAAGACTTGACTAATTCCTTGTACATGAAGTCAGTCTTGTACAAACAAGTACAAGCCTCAAAACTCAAACGTAATGACTGAAAACAAGTCATAAATTGAACCACCACAGGTAATGCACAGACCCCACTTGCTTCAGGGAGGCCAGTACTCAGAAAATGCTCAATTTAACCTATGTTCCAGGCATAGGCAGATTTTTTTTTTTTACCTGGCACATGATTTTACTCCCTGCTTTCTAAAAGAACTCCATACAACAGCCTCTGCATACAACATGACTATACAAACATTTAACATCAATGAAATACAGGTGTCACCAACAGTCAAGATGTACACAAGCATTTGATGGGAAATGCTTACACTTTAACAAAGTGACAAATACACCTGTGTCTACACTGAGAGGTGTCAAAAGGCGTAGCCATAATGGACTAGGTGGGGATGGACCAGCCAAAAAAGGCAGCTATTATCACTGTAAGAAAAATTAAGCTTGCTTTAACAACAGATGCATTATAAAATCAGGTTGAAAGCTATTTCAAAGAGTTAAACAGGTGGTTTAACTTTCAAATGAAGGTTTCAGCAGTAGGGATTATTTAAATCCCAAATAGCAGAAAAAAAGTGATCCTGCCTTCAGGAAACAGGAGGAATTATGTGACCTCGATTTAAATTAAAAAAAACCACAGCAAAACCCCCATAATTGCATGCTTGCAGTATATGCTAAATAATCAATCCTTGAAATTAAGAATTTGATATTCCTTGCCTCTGATTAAATATTAAATTCAAATAGTCAGAGTTGAAGTTCATACATAATTAAATAATTAAGTCTGAGAATTCTACCCCATCAGCATGAACAAAAAAGTATCTATACAGCCTGAAGAGTAAACAAACTAACTGCATGTGATTTCTATTCTAAACTCATATTATCAGATTCTTTTCTTTCTTTACACACAGGAGTTTTCCACAACTATTACCTCATAGCAGTGAAATTAGACTAGCTGGAAGGAAGACAGGTAAAGGAAGCCTAATGTCCACATGACTCTAATAATGTTCAATTAAGCTTTGCACATTCTTTGCTACATTCCTTTGTGGTAAACCTGCAGGTTTTTGTTTTGGTCACTAATTGAGTATTTTCAAGATAGGTAGTCTACAACAATTCTATAATTGTAAAGGTATCAATTTAAGGTGTGCTATATTTGCAGTTATTCTTTCATTCTAAGAAGTGCCTGTTCGAGGTAAAGCATTTGACCAGGCACTGCTGATGACTTTGGCTGCTTTCCAGACAAGCTGCATCTTCATCAAATATATTTAAGCCTGTAAGGGCATGCTTGCAAGTGCAAAATTTCTGTAACTGTCAATATCAAGAGAGCATTAATTACTATGCAGGTCAACAGTTATCGACAAGTGACAGAAGTAAAATACTGTTCATTGTATACATTATTGAGAATAACACTGCCATTTAATTCAACGAAATTCTGTTAATGATGCTCAAAACTTTGTAGTACATTACCTTTTGCATGCACATGTCAGCTATTATGGACAGAGGTATTGTAAGGCTTAGCGCAAGTGTGCCTATCAGTGATGAGGTAAGAAAGCATCCCCTAAAAAATAATAAAAAATTATAATAATTAGTAACAACAAAGAGTTCTAATTTAAAAGTTAAGAGACAACTGAAGTAATACATCAAACTGCAGAAGACATTTAATCAAGCTTAACTGTTAGTCGCTGTTTAAATAATTAAAAACTGAGATACCCACACTCACATGATAAATCTGTAAAACCCCATAAAATTCTTAACTAGACCATTGATGTCTTCTTGAGTAAGGTTTAATTCTAATACAAACCTTTTGAGATGATGGAATATTCACTACTTCCCATGTAATGATTTCAACCTGAAAAATCTGCATTTTGTTTCCATTTTAATACCAGTTTACAGCTATTAAATCTGGTTTGCCTCAGTCTGGTTAATTAAAAAAGAATGGTTATTGACATCTGAAATCTTCCCAAAAGGAGAAGGGTTTTTTTGGTGGTTTGGTTTTGTTTTTTTTTTTTTTTTTTTACAAGTAGACAAATTCTTAAATTAACAGACTACTTTTTAAATCTCACATTCCCTTATGCCCCTATTTTAACATAATGCTGGCCCAGAAGAAACTCAATTCTCTCAAGCTGGCCAAACAATTCACTAACACCACTGTCCTAAGAGCTGTAAAAAGGCTTAATCTGCCACAGCTTTTAAGCTCTTCACCTTGAAGTCTCATGTTCAATCCACTGTTGCCAACCTATCCAGACAATCATATAGTTAAATTACACAAAAGCTAATTGCTTTTAAACAGGACATTGTGACATGATAGATGATATCCTCTAACTCAAATTGCATATATGGACAGAAAAAGAGAGCCCCCTAAAAAAAAGGGCAATTTGACACCTCAACATTTAAGAACACAGGTAAGACCATTTATGTGGAATAGATACAAAGCAGGTAGTACGTACCACAGCCAGAGGAACTCTGACAGAACTGTTCCAATAAGGCCATTAATGACAATGCACATCCATATCAGTTTATTGGGAAACTCAAATGCTTCAAACCCAGTATAGTGAAGCAGGAAAAACCCTGGCCACAGCAGCAACAGGTTAAACAGCCCTACAAAACCTGAGTATAAAAACAGTAGTAAGAAAATCACAGTAAGTATCCTTCAACATCACTAAAATCTCAGCTAAACTGCTATTTTGAGAACACATACATAAAAGCTGCAACAAAGCAATAATTTAAATGTTTCAAATGAAAGGAATGTAAAAAACTTTACCTTACATTCACCATCAACAATTACATCAGATATTTAGAGGTTTGAAATAAAATAAATGAATTTCCATCAAGTCCACAGGGGCTGTCTGCATTCCTACAGGTAGTGTTATATTTCATTGTTAAGAGTGTAAACAAGAAACAATTCCCATAACCAGTCTCTAAAGTACTCATAACCACAGGAACAATAGGCTTTCTCCACTTCCTTGGCTCTTCTGAGCCCCTTTACCACTCATACACAGTTCAGTGCCCGAAAGCAAACAATTTAATCACACAGTGAATTAAAACTTTCAATAGAGTTATTTTTATTCTTACCAAAGAACATTGGTATGTCAAGTTTATCTTCTCTATCTACTTTCCTTTTGATCATTACTATGTACACAGCATACAGCATGGCTCCTACTAGAGACCAGATGGAACCTGTAAAGATGAAAAAAAGACACTTAAGACCTGCCCAACATGTTATGCACAATAGGATCAACTCTCCTAAACACACACCTATTATAAAACTATCAGAGATAAAAAAAAATATTATAGAATCCACTACTATATAGGAAAGTATAGAAAAATGCAGAAAGCTCGAAAATGTAAATACTTTCCTAATTAAGCTATATACATAGAAAAAAAATCATCATAAATGTCCAGTTTCAGAAGCTGAAACTTAAAAAGCCTGATTATGAAGTGTCACAAGAGATATATAGCTTGCTATATGACCTGCCAAGTATTGTCAAAAGATGGTACCCATCTCTGTATATCCTAGGATTAAAAGGAAATAAAAAGTAGTAAATACCTATTGTATCTTTTCCAGCAGATTTCTCGGATCCAGAAAGGTTAACAAGTACCACACCACCAATGCTATCAACAAAGAAGAAATGCAAAATGCTACGTAAAACCAAGAACTTCTTTTACAAAGAAAAAAAAAAAAAGGAGAAAAATATCAAAATAGAGTTCCATCTTTAAGTATTTTTAGTTTACCAAACCCAACTTTTGGCAAAGCCAAATGAAGTTCTCTATTGCTAAGACCTGATCCTAAGCTAAAAACAAACCACCTCCACTTTTGATTTCCCTGAAAAACGCCCAGGCATTTAAGGAAACAGGCTGACAGCATTGAATGTCAAGCCTCTTCCTTTTTCCCATTTACACAAAAATAGAGAAATAATTATTAAACAACAAGAAAATAAGTTTACATATTTCCAATAGAAACCTGATTAATCCAATTCCCTGCAAGAGCATGAAACTTGGTAACTATTCATATCATGAAGTACTTAAAAAGAAACATGGATTTCTAAGTGAAGCGTACCATATATTGCCACAGATACAGTAGGTATATTTATTCTCTCACTGTATCAGGGAGTTTTTGATCAAATCTTCTATCCCATCATCTTACCTTAAAATAACAGCTAATAATTTGGACAGGGTGAACCTATCTCCACTGTTACTGGGAAAGACTGCAGCTAAGATTAAAGTAAAAAGTCCTGCAAGAGAAATTAAAGAGTTTATACAATCAAGTTTTGCTACTAGTTTGTTCAGAACCACAGATATTTTTTTCTTTATATTTCAAACACTTATTTTAACTACTTGATTTTTAGCATCCATAACTTTAATTGGAACTATTATGAAACTAACACCTCATGATGTGAATCCTCAGATGAGCAAATACATGCTGCACTATGAGAAAGGCTAGGCATACTAACAAAATAAACTGTAATAAGCCTGAAAAGTCAGTGAAAAAGACCACATAACTGTGCTTTTAAAACTGTTTTTATAAAAGAACAAAAGTTACTCCTCAAGACATGGTCATATGATTTAAATACTTTAAAGCTCATATTAGAGCCTTTCTTAAAACTTGTAAAGCAAGTGATATGCAAAATATTTAGACAGTTTACGTTCTTTACCCCAAAACCATTTTTATAAAACCCAATAATTAGCAAGAAGACTTTAAGTTGCATCTATTTTCATAAAAAGTTATAGCACCTTTCCTTCAAACCTATTACACTCCTGGCATCTCTCTCCAATATATAGACATAACCACAGAAGTACACACACAAACACAAACTTGAAAAGCAAAAAGCAGGGAATCACAAAGCTCAAATCCCTGCAATTACATAATGAAATTATTAAATGCACATAATCAATGCCCTTAAGCTCTACTATTCCCCCCAAAACACAGGTAAATCATTACACAAGTCCATCGTAAAGGTTTTTTTATGTTATAAAGAGCCTTATAATACACATCTGATTGTGTAAATAAAACTTACCAGAGGTCGAAGACAAGATATTAACTATGGCAACTTGGGTATCTGACAGAGCTTCTTGATAAGAGAAATTTGCCAAGAACCACTGAGGGAAAAGAAAAGTAATTTTGTGATTATACAAATAGCAACGGCAGAGTTTCAATTGATCAGTGCAATAAAATCCTACTCGAAGGAAAAAGAAACACAACTATTTGTCCAAAACCAAAATCAGAACAAGACTTCTACCCCAAATAGATTTCTAACTTATACTGGAGTGTCAGCTACATTAAAGAACAGAGGCAAAATTAGAACTGGCCCAAACCAACCACATTTGACTATGTGTTTAATAATGAAATAACATAATGCAGACCTTAAACATAATTAAATAACTGAAATGAAACTATAATAGCTATTCTATAGTAACTGAAAGTACTTTTAACTTGTTTTGCAAGTGCTTCAAGATTACTGCACAAGGGCTGCAAAGAATTTTAGAGATACATGGGACAAATACTGTAAAAAAAAATTATTAGGCTGACTAAAAACAGGCACACAACTCCACCCTCAAACCAAGCATCACTTACATTCAACACCTTAAAAATATTTTAGAAGGAGTCATATCTGAATTCTTTTATAAGTATAAAAAACAAGTGTTTTATCACTTCTTGATTGAAAACTCATTAATAAGATCTCAAATATATCCTCAGGGATGTTACCATCCTCTAAAGTCTTAGATGGAAATACTTATGTTGTCCAAGAAGAAATACATGCCAGTAGTAGCAGCATCCATAAATAGCATAAACAGAATTTGTTTCTAACATAAGGACTCTACTCCAGAAAATCTGCATGTGTATATGTATGGGAGTATACTCAGATACAGAATTTTAAATGTTTTGTTAGAAAGCTATTTCATCCATTCAAAATCACTGGTAAGTGGCTTATTATTCTCTTGCTGCTGTATGCACATTCTTTATGTATACATACAGAAAATTATATCACCATTTTCTGGTCTATGCATCAATAGTACTATTTTTTTTTTAATTGTTATCATGATTTAGAATGTTTCAAGAGCAGAACTTCCTGAGGAAAAGGTGTGGTGGGTCCACACTACATACAACTTATTCAGCAGTATCAGTGAAGCTACTTGTAGGAAGGCAAACACTGAGCCTCTCTCTACATTTTTTACTCTCTCTCAATAAAATTGGGCCACTATTATCTCTCCCTCCCCCTAGAACCGAGGCAACATGGCAAAAAAGCCTGGCATATCTTACAACTGACTTTATACTAACTAGGATCTCTTTTTATTCCCCTCCCTTTAAGAAGTTGCACCTTCATGTCCAACATGAGGAAGGTTTTACTTCTTATAGTGTATTTATAAAATGAGGCATTAAGCATAAAAATCATCTCAATACTGCTTCACTATTATTATACAAGTTTAAATGGCATCTATATCTAAGTTTTCTGAAAAAAAATGGAGCACATACCACAAAGCAAAAGAAAAAGCTAATTTTTGCTACTTGAGTTGCAGTGAGTTTTCCTACGGTTTTTAATATTGATTCCTGCTCCTTAACTGTTGGATATGACATACGAGACAGCTTCGCTTCCAATGCGTGGCTCGATGGGAGTTGTCGAATCTCCATAATATTACTGAACCTTACACGCGGCTTTTTGGGAGCTTAAGGAATAAAAAAAAAGAGAGAGAGAAAAAAGGCTGCATATTATCATTAAACTTTTAAAGCCAACACAATATGCAAATAAAACTAGTACAGCATTGATTACAATACTTCACAAATAATAACATGTTTTTATCAAACAGAAGACATGCCATTATTTGTATTTATTAAACTAGTATTTTGCTATTTGGTAGGTCACTAATAAGACAAAGCACAATTATTGTTTTCAATCAGTACAGTTGTCCGTCCACAAAAACCTCACTGAAAGGCACCATCCCTTCTCCATGTCAAAAAGGTCCCCCCAAGGCAACAACAACATTTAGGGAAGAATTACTCTGTATTGATAAATATTACATATATGGTTTTCTTTAACTGTTTAATTGTCAAACTGCCAAAAACTGCACACAACTATAACTAACTACAAGGACAGTGTTTCATTCAGAGGATAAGTGTCCAACAGACCTCAAAGCTTAGCAGAGATCACAAGGGCACTTGTTCATTTGAAATCCACCCTCTAACTAACCTTGCAAACCAGGATAAGATTTTATTTATAAGGATATTTTAAATATCATTAGTTTTCTGTGTAAAGAAAACATTACATGCTACATATAAATATTAGACTAATTCAACATGAAACAATACCTCATTCCCTAAATAAAAAGTAAAGGGAAAAGCTACAGCTCAAATAACCCTGAAGTGACTGGTGCATATTATCCTAGGACAGCAGAGCCTACCTAAAGCTGTTCTGCACATGTGTCATCTTGAAATTAACAAAGAAACTTTCCCTTTTATAAGCAGGGGCACTTTTGCTGAGGGTCAGATAAATGGATTCTTTGACAGCCAACTTTCCTATAACTGTCTGGGACAGTTAGGCCCATTTCAGCTACTGTCACAAGATAGTGAGGCTTAAATAAAATCAGAATGCACATAGACTGTTAAAATTCTTACTTTGACTGCTTTGCTCCTGCTCTAAAAAGGACAATAGCTTGTTTTTCCAGAGGCTGACTCACTGCTGCTGGTCATACAAGCCCAGAAGGAAAGAATCACAAGTACTGAACCCAGTTGGTCCCTTGAGATAAACATAGGCTGGATCTGTAGTGACCAAGAAAGGTAAACTGAACGATAGGCCTATGTTTTCTCTACCTGAAAGTAAATATATGAGACTGCAATTCATGCAATAAGAGATTTAAAGAAAAAAAAAACAGGGGAAAAAAAAAGAAAAAGGCAAGTCTTGCAACACGACAGCAGTTATACCAACAAAGAGGAAAGTAATTCATTCACCAAATAACTAGCATTTCAGCATTCCAAAAGTCTTTACTCACTTTTCTCTGCATCACTATTATTACTGCCATTTTTTTCAGTTGGCAAATCATGAAACTTTACAGGAACATATAAAGGTTCACTCTGAAATGAATCAGTATAAGTAAAAATACAGTTAAGCAGCATATTTAAATTATAAGCAGTAGAATTAATGTAGTGAATTAGAAAACTAGAGCTCGGTGAATACGATAGGAATCAAATCTAACAAAGTGGTTTTGCACACAGTGGATCAGCTTATTGGAAGTATAAAATACATACTATGTATGAACATTAAACATATTGGTAAAATGAGTACTCAAAAATAACTGTGTGCTTTTGCATACGTCCTCATGAACACAAAACTCATCCCCAGAAAATTCAAGCCTACTGATATAAAATCAAAAAAATAACTCAGCAAAATCAGATTTCATTAGATCTACAGCTTCTGTCCAAGTTATATACTAAAAACATAAATAGAGAATACATATACGGAAATTAATACATACTCATTTTCCTTCCATGACCCTAAAAGCTCATGAACTAGAACTAAAAGTAAAAATCTTTGGGAAAGGAACTCAAATATATAAGGCACTTAGCAGAAGTTTTAGTTGCTTACAATACTTCTAACAAGAAAAGTTTTAAGCTGCTTGTTTAAATTAAATTAATGAACTGTAAGAGTGAAGTAATGAAAAAGATCTGGTAGCTGCATTTTCATTAGGCTCCTTGTTTAGGAATTTTTGTGGATGTTTAAATTAATGCCAAATTTTCCAAGGTTAACAATGAATCCTGCTTCTAGAGTGAGATGGTCTTAAATTGAGCAGTCTACGATTTTATTCTTAAAGGCAGATAAATAAAGTTGGAAAAAACAGAGAATGAAATGAAAAATATTTCTGAAAAATCTCTCCAACTCCCTATTCAGTATAAAATACCCACATGGTAATTTGTCAACACTCAATCGTCTTCCCCTACTCTATTACAGAGATGGTGCAAACTTTGGAGGTTCTGTGTTTCAGATACATTTTTGCACGCGGCCTCTGATTTAAGTATGCAGATTAAGCAGCAATCTGTGATCAACAAGGGCATAACAAACCGTCATTTATGAATGATGAAAATCACCACAAAAATGCCATCTGGCCATGCAGCTTATCAGCAGAATACCAGAACTGACATTTGATTCAGTAGACAGTAGTCACTCTGTCCACTGGAAGGAAGCAAGCTGTCCACTTCTCTTTCAAAATGCAATGCAGGATCACGGTACACAAGCTAGTCAAATGACTGAATCACTCCCTTGAGGCTTTTAGTCTTGAAAACTGTGTGGCTTTATCACTAGTTCTCCACGTTTTGCTTTGGCAGCTACCGAGCTAAATATGTAAAGGTTTCCTCTGTATGTCATAAATATTTCTTTCACAAACTACTACAGAAACATTCAAGTAAGTGTTATATTGAGCTGAGAAGCTGTATTTCTCATAAGCAATATCATTATTTGCAGCATATATTACTAACATATAAGTTACCAACGCCCTTTGCCAAAAACTATTACACTTAAAACTGCCATATTTTAAAAACAGTAAGTCAGGATAATGGTGTCACGTTACTGTAAAGCATTGACCTTCACAAATGAAAGAGCACTTACCAGAGAACTGTTTACAGTGTTATCTGTTGTACAAGCAGCAAAATAACCTTCAGCATCTGCAAACTAATTACAGAAACTTAAATGTAATAATCTATCACGGCAGAGTTATTAATAACTGAAAATTTTTGAGAATTTGTTCTTTAATGCTAATTTCCATAATTCTATCACAATTCCCTCTCACCCACCGGCCCTCCCCACAATAAACAAGAGGGCTTACAAATTCAGTAAATAATTTCAGTATTTTCTTGTACCTCTTGGAGAACCCCACTGAATTTAACTACCCAGGTATCAATCATGCTGTTAGAGTGCCAAACCCCATCAAGTTCAGTCTTAGCGAGACATGCTTCACTAAATTATTGTGCATGTATTAACAACCAGCCTCTTGTTTCTTCATTTTATTGAGGCAGAGTTCCTTTGCATAAAACCCTGGAACTTTGCCTTAGCTTTAACAAGACTTAAATCAGGATGTGGTCAAGTATCATCTTTCCTCTTCCTTTCTGCATCTTAACAAGCACTACTACCACCCCTGTTGTCTGACCCGCAGCTTGCTGTTCCAGCATGCTGGTAAGAAATCTGTTAAGAAAGCCTCTAACATGGAAGAGGGCTTAAAAATAAGGTATGAGTGTTTATCTAAACAATCATTATTGAAATAAAAATCTATGAATCTATAATTTTTTTTTCAGATCAATAAATACAAGACATTTAAAAAACACTTGAAAATAATTATACAGTTGAATATTTAACTAAACTCTAGGGAGGAGGTGTCACAAATCTTCTAACTGCATACTACAGTCCTGTCTCTGCACTGTTCTTTTAAAATATACTAATATCAAAAGTAATGGCTATTTCACAGAATTCTAGGGGTTGGAAGGGACCTTTGGAGATCAAGTCCAATACCCCTGCCAAAGTAGGTTCACCTAGAGCAGGATGCAATTTTAATAATTACTTTTTTACAGTATTAGAAAGAAAAAATAATGAGATTCCAGCAGCAGTGCCGTGAGTTACACACACAAATGTGACAGATTCAGCACTCTTACTCATTGCTGTCCAGTTCATGTGAGTTCCTTCTCTGACACAGCACTGCCCAAGATTCAGTCAGTCCATATAACCACTACAATTCATACTAGGCAATAGCCCCTTATTCTACTCACCTGCTCAGATTAAATAAACTTGATCATTGTAATTGCTCTGCACAACCAATTATCCTTATTTGTCATTACTGCCAGTATAGAATCTGTAAATTCTATTCATTTACTGATTATCTTATGAAGATACTGAACAGCATCAAGTCTAACACAGGCCTTATTGTGCACAGACATTTTGATATTAAAGGCTGATCTACCAGAAATTATTTCAAGATATCAGCCAACTCTAAACGTTCTACGTGTTTAACACAAAATTTCTTTAAAAATAGAAGAGTTAGGGGTTTGGGTTTTGATTTTTGGGGGGTTTGTGGTGGGGTTTGTTTGTGGTTTGTTTTTTTTTTTAATAAAAATCATTTAGCTTAATGTCATGTAATACTTCAGTTATTTAAGTATGTTACGCCTACAATTGTAACTATCAACCAAGCTTAATATATCCAGTAGAACTGAAGTCAGTTTCTTTCATACAAAGCTATTTTCTATACAGACATGTTGATTAACAGCATGTTCTTGGATCAGATTTTCTGTTATTTTAATGCGAGATTAATATGAGGCCAAACGCCTTACTGCTTCCCGAGTCCTGCTGTTCAGCATTCTGAAACACTGGCACAGAACAAGCACTCTTCCAGGCATCTCTAATTGCCTTGGAAAAAAATTATGTGTTTCTGTAATATGACAGTAATTTTTAGACTCTAGCACAAGCTATGCCTAGACCTAGAATGGGCAACAGAATGCCACTCATGCATAAAGGCTATCAAAATACAATATTAACAACAACAAAAACATAGTTCTACCACCTTTCCTAAATATGACTTTAAAAGCCTCAAAACCTCTTGGCAAACAGTTCATAGTTCTGCCAGAAACAAGAAGAGTCTGTAATAAAAAAAATCAATTATGAAGTTCAAGTATTGATTCCATCGGTTACAGACGCTAGGGAAGTAAAAGGGAACCAATGGCCAAGAGCAGTGATTCTCATAAGCTTTTCTTAAAAAGAGTTATTCTCTGCAACTGTCCAAGATAAAATACCAGGCCAGGCAGGCCAATGGTCTGGCCCAGTAGAGTATTTATGGCGATTCCTGACATTTCATACTGATTTTTCCTTTCTTTTCTTCCTCTCAAGACTACTATTACGATTGCCATGTCTTCCTGTACAGTTTATAACTCCTTTTCTCATAGCACTGTTTCACAAATATGTAGACTTTGCCTTTCTCTAGTTCCTATTTTAATTTTTTTTTCTGTACAAGATTCAACATATATTGAAACATTTATAAAGGTAAAATACTTACAAAAGCTGCATGCCTTCCACGAAACCCACGAGTACACTGTTGCCTCCATGGTTTCCAAACAATAAATCCCAAGAGGTATAGAACAAACATGGATGTTTTTGCAAATGTACTGAAAAAAGGTTTGTTGTACTTTGTAAAAACATACTGTGGAAAGAAAATAATTGCAGTATCCAAAGTTACCAATAAGGTGAAAACTCACAAAATTAATGATCAATTTTAAGTACATAGTCCAAAACAGTCTGGTTCTCAAAATGATAGTAGTGCAAGTATTGGCATGTATGACAAAAAGACTCAAAAGAACTTATTTATTCTGGGGTACCTCCACCCAAACTATCTTAAATGGCAACCAGAAGTTACTGAGCCATTTTCTAAAATACTATGTCACTGGAGAAAAGCTATTTATTACTTGTATGTAACCAAGCAACATACTGATATGCCACTGAACTTAAATAGGACTGAAAATACATTAACACAAATATTTTCTAAGTGAAAGACCACTTTTGTAAGCAATAGCATAGCAATGACAAGTTAGAGAAGATTACTTTGATTAAGCAACATTTCAGTATCACTAGTGGTTCCACCAGCTCACTGGAAAAGTTTTATTAACATAATAGCATCTTAACCACGTGTATTTTTATATGCTTAGTTTCAAAAACTGATAAAGAACATAACAAATTCATGACAATACAGAAACCTGAATTTAACAGGAATTTATTAACTCAATTTCCATTGCTCAAACTCTAGATTAAGAAGTAAACACCAGATCAATTCTCAATCATGAATATATGAACTAGATTATGACAAACTTGTCTGCAAATATAGGGCTTAACTCCATGACCCTAAGACCTTTCGTCCTATGCTGTAGATGTTCTGAATTATAATCTACCATACCGCCTAGCCTGCTATATTACAGCTAATTTACTACTTCTTGGGAAAATCATGGGCATTATTTTAATACGGCAACAAACAAAAACTCATTACTGTGTACTGTAATTAGGGAATTCACGTTGTTTAATTTTAAAGTCATCAATAACACCTGTCTTTAAGGCAACGGTCACTGACTTGAGCTTTTTTGTAACTTTTAGTGGATACAGGTTAGTTCACTAACCCAAAGGGTATGCTCTTCCCTGTACTAAAAAAGGTGGTTAAACATTACATTAGGACACTCGTTGAGTGTTTGAGTGACCATGTTTCTGCTACATCTTTCTCTCAAATGGCTATTTATTTTATTTTTAAGATTCATGGACTAATACTTACAGAAGTGAGTTCTGAAGAGGCAACCCATATCACGTCAACGAGGAGAAGAATGACAATTCCTAGAGCCATTCGCCTGCGCTGAGTGTATGAACTGCTCTGGGAGCTCATTCGATTCATGATAAAAACCCACACCATTTGTAACCTATTCAAGATCAATAAAGGAATAAAACCCAAAAGATTACAACTGGTGACCAAACAAAAAGGAAAAAAAAAGAGAAAGACAGTGGGGGCAAATGTTTCATATATGAAATGAAATGGACCCAATATGCAAGGAAACTTATGTTTATTAAAAAGCAGATCTTTCACAGATCTGTCATGAGATTTTCAGAGACAGTAGGTGCAACTATAAAGTAAATCTGGACTCTAAAGAATTTATCAACTGTTCTACCTCTGAAGTAAGCAAAAGTAGGTAAAACATATAATGCCTTTTTGGAATTCCTACTCTGAGTTCTACAAAATTTGAAACCACTATGTTTTAGTAAATTCAGATACTCTCAGCTGACAGTAGAAATTATTTTAATGTGCTGTATCAAATACAATTTGGTATTCAGGTAGTCAGAAATATGTTTCAATTTAAGCATTCAACAAACATTCTTGAAGACATAGCAACATACTTGGGTAAATTATGATCCCCCAAACTGTAAAGTGAGTCAAGAAAAAAATAAAACCCAAAGAATATTTAATTGTAAACTTACAAAATTAGATTACACATGCACTCAAACTTAAAAGATTTATATATCTATTTAGTAATTCATGAAATACAGGCATGCACCAACTCTAGTGAAAACCTATCAAACTAAGAGTAAGCTTATAATATATGCAAAATAAAGCTTTGTCTATTAAAAAAACAAAAACAAAACATTGATAATGATTTTCACTGTGCCCCAGTACATTATACACCGGAATCATCAATTAAGAACACTTCATACTGTGACAAATCAAAACTACAGAGTAAATGAGGTTTAAGCTTGTCATCTGGTTCAGAAGTACCTTAAGAAGTCACACAGACTTGCCAGAAATTACAGCATAAACAAGTTTGGATTTTGACATACACAAACCTATTATCCTTTTCATATACACACCTCGCAGTTCCTAGAAGTCTTTGTTCAAGGTAGCAATAGAAAAGTCTCAATTTAAGCAATTCTGGTAAATTATCAGAAAAGAACAGCCAGGATTAAATGCTTAAAGCCAACTGCTTTTACATACTAGAAGAATACACAGCTCAACAGAAAATTCTGAAGATACAGCTTGGGCTGCAAAAATCCGTAGTAGGAAGACAATTATTTGCAGTTAAAACATTAAAATGTATGCAGATGAGCACTACAACAGTGTGTAAATAGATCATGACCAACCTTCTTCCTTTTCCTTCAGTAGGCAGAGTACTTCTGCTTTACTCAATGGACAGAGTAAACACAAGAGAACAGAACTGATATTGTTTGGGTTGGCCAAAAAAGTGGTACATTGTGATTTCAGAAGGGCTTGACTTTGCACAACTTGCACTAAAAATAAGCATTAACATTACTGAAAACACTAGGAGTTAAGAGATCGCTAATGCATTTTTCAGAAAATAAGAATGGCAAAGCAAACAAGCTTCTAAAAATGTTGCTTGTGTTTTAACTTAAAAAAAACTTACAAGATTCACTGGACCTACTCCAAAGAAATGCTAATCACAAGCATAGCAGACCTACATGCACTCTTATCCCCAATAATGCTACTAGAAGCTGATTCCAATTTGTGATATAGCTTTACGATTGCCCATTGGAAGAATTAAATTTAGGAAACCCTTCCATTTTATGATTAAAAAGTTTCAAATACAAGTGATATAGACTGATGTCTCATTCATCGGCCTACTCAAATCAGAATCTTTTACATACTTTCTAATGAAGCTCAGTAAGATACACATATAGTAAGTTCTACAATTGACATTACTTATGTATATATTTTAAGAACCAGATTATTTAATTTCCTACAGATAACATAACATACCTTGCTATTTTTCATCATAAAGATAGTGAGTGTTTAAGTTTGAGAGAACTCAAGGAGCTGAAATCTAGTTCACCTTTATGGAGCAAACCCTGGGTCTTCCAGTAAACAGAGGTGATCTGCTTTGCTAATACAGTTCAGTGAATTTAAATTACAAATTTTTTTCCCCTGCATGTGTGAACATACAAACCCTTACTGTCTTTTCATTATTTATGAGTTATTTATGAATGAGACAGTGCCACAGTGTCTCCAGTGAGCAAGCTATACAATTTCTTTTTTCCAGACTAGCCTATTCCTCAGACATACATACATGCCCAGATATGCACAAGTGCATTTGAGATCACTGCACTGTTTTCCACCTTTGACTGATGCCTCTCCTTCCCAATACAGTCTCTGCGATGTTCAAACCTTGCCACTTTTTCCTCCATTCCTCAAAGGGCTTCTTTCCAAAGAAAAATCAACAGGCAGAGTTCCTGAAGCATGATTATACCACTAGATCTCTGCTGATATATTCTACGTGTGGGCATCACCTCTGGGCAACCATTTTGCTTTTTTGATAAAATGGTGGGATTGACAAAAGAAAGCAGAAGTCTGTAAGCAGGGAAGGGCAAAGTTATGAAAGAATCAGGAAGGAAAGGCAGTTTTTATCTGATAAGGAAAAAGGAGAAAACATTTGTTCTCAAAGAGAGAATAAATAGGGATATTATCTTAAACCTGAATAAGCTAACAGGAAGGGTTTCATGCTTGAAAGCTTATAAGGGGATTTTCAGTTTTTATGAGTTGGTCTAATAGATACTACATATTATACTCAACAAACTTTGGCTTCATTTTATTATGAGTAATAGCCTACAAGCCATTATATTAAGTTATATTACATCTAGCCTACAAATTGCTCAAGTGTTTTTTAACATACAGCAAAAAATGGAAGCTGGGAGTAAGAGAGTTCCAAAAGACTGAGAAGGAAAAAATCTCATTCCTTGTGAGGCTACAGCATGACACATGAACAGTGGTAAGATACACCAGAAATGGAAACCACTCCAGGCTGCCACCACATATGTGCTGATGGTAGGAAGGAGGGGGAGAGGTAGCTGGAGACAGGAAGGAATTGCAGTAGCCTGACCAATTTGATATCTCCACATCATGTGCTCACATCCCTAGGTCTTCTGTTCTCACCACACACTGTTTCAAAGCATATAGCACATATATCCTGTGCATACAGACCATGCATTGTACTCAGCTTGTCTACATTAGGTCTGTACAAATCCCATGCTTTCAGATCCCTCAGCAGGAAGAAAGTAAAGGATGCTAGAGTCCCTAGTACTTCTTAGGTAAGAGGTTACATATGAAGTTATTCAGAGTATAAGTACACATTGTACCATTTCTTTTCTACCTATAAGTAGATTTTAAAATTCTAATTAAACAGCCCATACTTATCATAGAATGGTTTGCGTTGGAAGGGACATTAAAGACCCTCTAGTTCCCACCCCTTGCCATGGGCAGGGACACCTCCCACCAGACCAGGTAACGTTACGTCTTGAATTTTTTTCTATGTTTCAGTACAGTTGCTATCACTTTCTCATCTGAAAGTGCCTGTTCACCATTCCTGTGTGCCCAATATAGCGCTTTGATTCTTCCATAACAAGGAAAGAAGCTTAACAAGGAAGCGTGACCACAAAGTCTTCATCAGGCAGCAAAATGCAACTTCAAAGTAGTAGTTGACAAAAACTGTTACAAAGCAACAATACTAAAATACTTATAGCATTCAGCAGAAAAACAGAATCCTATTGATACTAAGTTTTAGGGCAGAATTAAAACCTGTAAAACTTCACACAAAATGCAAAGACAGATAGAAACTACTATTTTGAGAAGTTTAGACAGACACATTATCCCACTTACTGACAAGACGCTAGTATGCCTGAACTTGTAACGAAATGCAGTTCCACATACTTCTTTACATTTGGCTTCTGACCATTGACAGCAATATGCTCTGACAAAAATGAACATAGAAAGCACAAGATTTACTTTTATCATACATACCTTCACACTGTAACTGTAAAAAAAACAAACAAAAATGCTAACAAACTTCACACATCATGTCAAAGTGAAGATAGTCTCCTAAAAGGGGAAAAAAAAAAAAAAAGCAAGTTTGAAAATTAGTGTGCATGTGTTTATTAACCACTTATCATTGCAAAACATTTTGTAAAATCTCAAGTTCAACAAGTGTCTGCCACAGCTTAGGTCTTAAATGTTTGGAACATACAGATATAGAACCTTAGGAATCGGTCCACATCAAAAATGACAGCAGGACAGCACTGAACTGCAAGCAAACACCGTTATTCACTATTTTTGATAGTTCAAAAAACATGATCCCTTCCTTATTAATTGAATATAAGAGGCTAACTTGAGAAAGAAGAGGCTGATAATGTTCAATTCTAAGTTTTTAAGCTATGCTGAGTAAGGCCATGTTTCTTAAGCCTACACTCCTTAGAAAAGAATTTAAATGTTAGAATTAAGAAAGTAGCAGAAGAGCGTACAGGCTTGTTGACCGTAAAATAATCTAGAAAGATACAACACCTCCACATTATTTCATTCAGAATTCTTTCCTTAATTTGATACAGGATTATTACTGTATCCAAAATTAAAAAACACTTACATAAAACTTTTATTTTTTTAATTTTAAACTCAGATCCTATAAAGACATTCAACAAAACCCACTTTAAAATTGTTATATAGGAAAAGAAACACTATACATAAGGGACTTTGGAAAAAATGTTATAGTAGACCAGTCAGAAGCCCATCTAATCTGCAACTCTTTGCAAATCCACTATTTGCATATACTTGCAATTGACAAGTATATGGTGTTTCAAAAGAAGGCAAAACTGGAACTGACAAGCAAGAACAACAAAGCTGCAAGTTTTATTGCCCAGAAGTGCTGGAATTTCTTTCTTTTCTAATTCATGTGAAACCTTGCAAAGCTTTGTTTTAGGAATATCCTACATCAACAGAAGTCATACCCGATATTCATGTCACAAATGAGTGGGTGGAACAGAGGTAGAAATAAGGGCAAAACTAAAAGTTTATCCTAAATTTTGCCTTTGATTACCTGTCAAGCATGGCTAGAAGTTTAAAAACTGTGAATAGGAGGCAAAAGTTAAACTGATGCTTTTCACTTACTGCAAGTTGGATTATGAGGTAGACTATAAAGATGGACCGCACAAACCTATGGTTCAGCCTCTACCAAACTCATTGTGATTTACACACTGCTTAGCATCCAGCAAGTTCAAGCCCTTTACTATACAGTTTACCAAATTACTGTAGCTGGCTGAAAAAAAAAAAAAAAAAAAGTTGAAGATGTAGTTTTAAGACACAGGCATGTGGTTATCCATCTTCTATAATGCAAAGCCTAAGCTCACTGTAAATCCTAAACACCTATTTAGCTCAGTGGCCTCACATACAAAAAGTAGCTGCTGTTCTTCTTATGCTATCTTCTTACACTAGCAATCTCGTTAGAGATTTGGATCAGTAAGAGAAGTAGTGTCTCTCAGATAACCACCACTTAAACCAGAAAACTTTTATCCATATTATCCACACAAAGCCCAAACATTTGTGCATGCCTAATTTGTGCACCCAAAAAGAAATGAATATAACAATAACAAAAATAAATAGAAAGCAAAAAGGATGCTTAAAAATTCCCATTCTTCCTTCCACGCACAGTGACCCAAATACCTCTAAAAGAAAGATACTATGCAGTTGTTCACTTTTGGCCCCTACTTAATCCGTATTAGCTATACTCAAGTAACCAGGTACAGAACTTTCACCTAAATTCAGTTATTATGCAAGACATATATCCTACCCTCCATCAGCATGCAAGATCTGCTGCAGACCGTAGTCCAGACTGGACCTGATCACACAGAACCCTGTTCAATGCTTATTACCAACAACTAACTCATTTCAGGATAAGGATAAAAGTCCAGCATATTAATATAACGTCTAACACCTAAAACAAGAACTATACAAGCCTCTTCTCTGTAAGAGCATGGCTTTACCCTTACAAAACGTTTAATTCATCAAGTGCTCAGAGTTGCAAGTTTAAACCACAAGGAGACCTCTAGGCTGAAGTAGAAACAATGGTATAAAAGTAAATATAATATTCTACTCCATTAAATACAGTAGAAACTTCAGCATATGTTTGCCTTTAGTTTATTAGGAAACAAATACCCTTTTCACATGGTGTAACTTTAAACATACCAGTTGAAATTTGACATTTGAAGGAATATTCATTTAAAAGGCATTTCTTAAAATTTAAAAAAAAAATAAATCTCCCTGCTATTTGCCGAGAACTATAATGATATTAGTTACCATTTTAACTGTGTTAGGTTTGGTGCTGTCATCTTGCAGAACCATTTTTCAGCCAGTTACATGAAGATCTTCTGCAAAAAACCACAAAAAATTACTCAACTTTCCTCGTCATGACACTGTATTTTGTTTTTAAAATTTTCCAAGTCTAAGATCACTTAAGCTGTTACCACTTTGATTTATGATACACAAAATGATAAAAAATGGCCTACGTAAGTCTACAATGTAGGTTCACGTAGCTGATTACACTAAAGCTAACAGGCTAATAACCTGTCCAACTCCACTGTTCCCAATGCCGTTAAATGACTTCTGAAGACAGGACGTATAACTCCACCATTGATACTTAATGTGCAATCTTATTTCTATGGCACTAAATGTTGCTTTGTACAAACTATCACTTTTTTCATACTGAAAGTTCCACCATAAAATGAAATTCATATGAAGTTCACAAAATATGAAATAGCTTTTATGGTATGGACAATTAGGAAAGAGAACATTACAAATAAAAAAACTGCCAAATCATTGCAAAACAGGAGTATTGCTTCTAGCTGTTCTATGAAAAACAACACACACACAAAAAAAAGTACCTAACAACAAGAGACTCAGAACAGCAGCACAGTCACAAACCATGGTACAAACAAGTCAACTTGAAATTCTTCCTTGTATTTACTCAAGATTATTTCATATACAATTTGGAAGACAACATACCAAGATAAGGTTTGCACACAGAAGAAAAGGTTTTAGTTTTTCCAGTTATACCGGCTGCTCCAATAATACAAGTTCTGGGATACAACTCCCCCTTTAACATGTACTGTCATCAGGTGATTCTCATTTCATATTTGATTACTTTTGAGATAAGATAAACAGGAACACTGCTTTAACCAGGAAAAAAAAAATGAAAGTAAACTGACAGACATTTTACACCCATCCTTCTAAATCTGGAAATATAGTTAAAGCAACAGTAGTTTAACACAACTCTGACCTCCACTCAACTTTCAAGGGGTATCACGGGATAAGAGCAAAGGCAAGAATCTCCAGAAAAAATGGAAAGGTGAGCCTTATGCAACACAACAATTATATTCACTACAGCCCTGTAATCTTTACTCAAGGAAAGTTTCCTGTAGAATACAGTGAAGCAAAAGAGCCAGAAAAAGAAACCGAAGCCAAGTTTTTCATGCCTATATTAAGTACTGCATATAGAGATTACTGTTCCTAGCTAAATAAAAAGTTATACGAGATCAAAATCTGCACAGAACACACACTAATTTTAGTACCAAAACAAGAGAATTTAATTTCATATAAAGAGATGTTTCAGGAATCCAGCAGCACACAATGTAAGAGTCATACAATAAAACTGTCATGGCACAGCTGGATCCTGGTATCCAAGAAATAAAAGGAACACTTGAAAAAGTTTCCTATTCAGTACTTACTCAAAATTAATGAAACAAAGTTTGAAGTAAATTTTCTTACATAGAAGTAGGAAGGCAGAATATTAACGTATTGCATACTTTGGAGTCTTTACCAGCTACCAGAGTATCTAGCCACATAATTCTCATCCATACAGCATCCCAGCACGACTACAACAACCCTGTTGGACACGAACACCTATGACAATATCGAGTTTGAAACATTCTAGACCCAGCTTCGCAGAGTGAAAGTTGACAAGCGGAACTGACATTGCCCTCCTCTTTATGCTCTTCCAATAACATTACAAGCAAAAACTTCACATCAAGCTGCCAAGGCCTATTTAAGCGTTACTATGTACAGAGCGATCTCTTAGCCACCAGTAGCTATATATTTAAGATTAGCTAAGAATGACAAGTGACATCCATTTCACATGATACTCATCTAATCTTGTCGAGTGCAAGATCTAAACATATCACGCTTTGTCACGGGATAGATGGCCACAGATAAGATCAAGCACAGCAGGCTTCAAAACTACAGGTCACTCCTACATCTGAAAGCTGAACCTTCCGTGCAAGCTAGAAATTGGCAAAATCACTGCGTTCAGAAACGTGCTTTCAGAGTGAAATGGGGTCTTCACCTTCCTTCCTGCCGACGGGCATCTTTGGGGAAAAGTAGCAGGAACAAAGAGAAGGAAATTAATAAATCTCCTTAACACACTCAGAAAAAAAGTGGACGCCTGAGGAGAAAGAAACATGGCTCAAGCCCCGGGGATCACAGGGGAGGAAGAACGAGTACCCGTCCTGCAGTCCTGCACTCGCACGTACGACAGAC
>JAHREE010000228.1:8621484-8633960 GCA_033628505.1 Tringa tobata | reverse complement strand
AAGCCCCATCCAGCCTGGCCTTGAACCCCTCCAGGGATGGGGCAGCCACAGCTTCTCTGGGCAACCTGTTCCAGTGTCTCACCACCCTCACAGTAAAGAATTTCTTCCTAATATCTAATTTAAATCTCCCCTCTTTCAGTTTAAATTCCTTACCCCTCATCCTGTCACTCCACTCCCTGATAAAGTGTCCCGATCCAACAGGTCCATGTTCTTATGCTAGGAGCTCCAGAGCTTGACAGAGTACCCCATGTGGGGGCTCATGAGAGTGGAGTAGAGGGGCAGAATCACCTCCCTCGATCTGCTGGTCACACTTCATTTGATACAGCCCAGGATGTAATTGGTTTTCTGGTCTACCAGCCACATTGCTGGCTCACACTGAGCTTCTCNAGCGGGAGGGTGGAACCTTTGGTTCACAGTTAACCCTGACGTTCACATCCTGCGAGACGAAATCCCGCAGGACCGGGAAGCAGTAGCAACTGCCTAAATTCGCAAAATACATGTCTGCTTCGCTATCGACACGCTTCTAATAGCATAAATTCATAGAATCATAGAATGGTTTGGGTTAGAAGCACCTTAAAGGTGATCTAGTTCCAACCCCCCTGCCATGGGCAGGGACACCTCCCACCAGAGCAGGTTGCTCAAAGCCCCATCCAGCCTGGCCTTGAACCCCTCCAGGGATGGGGCAGCCACAGCTTCTCTGGGCAACCTGTTCCAGTGTCTCACCACCCTCACAGTAAAGAATTTCTTCCTAATATCTAATTTAAATCTCCCCTCTTTCAGTTTAAATTCCTTACCCCTCATCCTGTCACTCCACTCCCTGATAAAGTGTCCCGATCCAACAGGTCCATGTTCTTATGCTAGGAGCTCCAGAGCTTGACAGAGTACCCCACGTGGGGGCTCATGAGAGTGGAGTAGAGGGGCAGAATCACCTCCCTCGATCTGCTGGTCACACTTCATTTGATACAGCCCAGGATGTAATTGGTTTTCTGGTCTACCAGCCACATTGCTGGCTCACACTGAGCTTCTCATCCACCAACACCCCCAAGTCCTTCTCCTCAGGGCTGTTCTCAAGACATTGTCTGCCCAACCTTTATTTGTGCTTGGGATTGCCGTCACCCACATGCGGGACCTTGCATTTAGCCTGGTTGAACTTCATGAGGTTTGCCCTGGCCCACCTCTCAAGCCTGTCCAGGTTCCTCTGGATGGCATCCCGTCCCTCCAGCGTGTCAACTGCACCACACAGCTTGGTGTCATCAGCAGGCTTGCTGAGGGTGCACTCAATTGTAAGTATAAGCTACATTAAAGCACAGTACCTTAAGTTTATTTTTGAGATGCATAAGTTATTGAATGACCAAGCTGTAAAAGGAAATATTAGGCAAACTTAAAATCTATCAAAACCCAGTGATTAAAATAAACTAGCATAGACTTAGATGAAATTGCAAAATCAGGTTCTGGTCTTGTTTTTGTTGGTTTTGTCGTTTGCATTACCTCCTTGTAGTTAGTGTTGATAAGTATTTAAGAATTGAGCTTGTAATACCCACCTAAAGATAACCAATGGTGTGTGTAATGTGTTGCAGATCATTCAGTATTCACCTGCATCTTTTTTGAAAATTAACTATTAGATATTTTGAGAATTTTAGCGTAAAAACTGCTAGGAAATAACAGTCAGTGATGTTATACACGTGAGTGGAAAGGTAAGTAATAATTGTAATTAGGTGATACGTATGATATAGCAGTGAAACTAAGTGCAGTTCACACTTAAAAACTGTTGAAATAAAACAAGATATTTCACCCTTCTTACAAGTTAGCGATTGAAGAGATCCATTATCTCTCATATAAAATGTTACATCTTAACATCATATGTCTGTGTGAGTGTTACTGTTGGACTTGAATTATTTCCTGTGTATAAATAAAAGTTACTTCTTAAGAAGAAAAGAGAAACGTTTTACGAACTTTTAGTCTGAAACCAGTTTGAGGCTTTTTGTGAGCCTTCATTTCTTAATATAGCTGGGTTTTATTTGCATGTAGTAGAACTAAGAGACATCTAACAAGCTTGATGCTTTATAAAACTGCTTGTTAGAAGTAGTAAGATACAGTCCCTACCCTGAAGCATTTATAGTCTAAACAACACAAGGAAATGCAATGAAATATGCTCTTGGTTCAAACTGTCTTTTTTGGATGTATTCTGAGTATATATTAAAAATGATACTGTATTGATCTGTTGTGCTTCTGTCCTCACTATCTTCTCCCTTGAAGCCAAAATTGACGAAATATGCAATATGAAATTTTGACTTTACAACTTTGGAAAGAGATAGAGATTTTAGGTGAAACTAATTTCTTAGACAAAACTGCAGGAAAACAGCAGTCCTCTTGAAATGGTCCTTTCTATGGAATTTGGAGGGCCTGAAAATTATAAAAAATGTAATTAAAAAAATGTGTATACATCTCACAGCATCTAATTTTCTTAAGTCTTACACATCTTTGCTCCAGGTATTTATACTGAGACTTAGTAAACTTATATGGTTTATCCAAGGTCAGTTAGTTAATAAGCGGCCAAACCTGAGAAGACAATCAAAGAGCTATGACTACAGTATTCTGACAGAGAAACTACACATAATACTTTTTTATAGCTAATAGTGCTTTTACTATACGATATCTTGAAAATTATTCTGCATAATTTATACTAAAATGGGGTGAATGTTTTATATTTTAAAAAGGTGCATGTGCCCTTTTCAACAGGGAGAATAAATAAGCCAACAGGGAAGGTTTGGATTCTCTGCCTCTTCCTTCTTACCTGATCTCACAGTGACAGAAAAGCTCTGGAAAAGGGGAATTTACCTTTGAGAGCCAGCATAATAAATCAACTTGGTTTGCTGCTCTTGGTAAGTGCTGTTGCACAAGTGGCAGTAGCTGGTGCAAAATATCTAGAGACATGCAGATTTTATATCTTTTCCTTTAGTCTCCTTTGAAATGCCAACTGTGAATTAAAACCACCTTTCTGAGTGTAGGTCCACGTGTTCTCCCTTGTATGTGAGTTTTCTTCTTGATTTTTTAATGAAGTGACACAGTTTGCATCTGGATGTGGGAACACAGCTAAATCCAACTTGTTAAGGTTTTGATTTTAAACATTTTGACTGAGACAGGCAAACAGGAGAAAAACTGCAGTTCTTAAGGTGGAGTGCTGAGCTTCTCTTCATCACAGGATGAGGCACTTATGCTGTGGCACCTGAGGCGCTTGAAGAAAAATGGGTCAACGTTGTCAGAAGCCCAGAATTTTGTACTTTTTACACTTAGAAATATCACAGGACTCCTGTATTTTTAGCTCTTGACTAAGTAATTTGCTTCCTATTGTAAAAGTTCACATGATGATCTTGTGTCTTCTCTGAAAGAAACTATTATAAGAATGATTTCCCCTTTTTTATTACAGTTTCTTTTTAAGGAATTAGAGTTTCGCTAATCACATGTAATAAAACTGTATCTATATTGCAAATATGCACATATTGCATATTTATTTTTCTTGCTGTGAATATTTTAGTTAGATAAATAGCACTTTTATAGGCAAAGCAAAATTATATCTACTTCCCAGCAGTACAGTAATATTTTCATAAGAGAAATCATCCTCAATTTTATTTTACAGACCTGCTAAATTGCACTTATAAAGAAAATTTGAATTTAGTTTCTGCTCATGTATATTCTACTTACAAGAATGTAATAGCTGATTTAGATGAAATAGATCAGATACCAAGAAGGAAATTTAATACTCTGTAGGTCTCATAATAGATCTCTGCAAAGGAATTGAATCCACTTATTTTAGAGAAATCATAGAATGGTTCAAGTTGGAAGGGACCTTAAAGACCATCGAGTTCCATCCCCCTGCCATGGGCAGGGACACCTCCCACCAGACCAGGTTGCTCAAAGCCCCATCCAGCCTGGCCTTGAACACCTCCAAGGATGGGGCATCCACAGCTTCTCTGGGCAACCTGTGCCAGTGTCTCAGCACCCTTCCTGCTTCTGAGTGCTTCCTTCAGAAGGATTTGGATCAGATCTGTGATGAACAAGATGTTCATATTGATGAACTAAATGTTCATATTGATGAACTAAATGTTCATGTTAGTGAACAAGACAAAGCAGCAGAAGAAACAGCATTACAATTTAAACCGGCAAAGTCAGTTTTGATCAGTTTCTGTCCTCCTTAGGGGAAGGATGTAGTCCAAGTGTTCAGGACTAGACTTGGCGTAGGATGCCAGAATCATGTTTCCATGATGACTGGGAAAAGGGTATTGGAAACAAGGCACTTAGTAGTTGTTTCCATGGCACAACCTTGTAGATTTTAGAAATAAATGGTTTACAGCATCCTTATCCGGAAGTCTGTAATTCAGCCAATATATTTAACAGCTCTTGATGAACCTATGAACTTGGCTAATCCCTCCTGAGAACCACTTTACTGTATAACATTAGCTAGTAAGGATTTATTTAGGTAGAATCTTGTGGTGTAAAAGAAGATGCTTTGTTTTGCTCAGATTTAGCCCTCTGATTAATAGTCTTATCACATAACTTGTAGTAGCTGTTCCACTTCACCTTCTTTGCACCATTTGAGTTTTAATGTGTCTTATAGTTGTCCTTAACTGCCCTTAGTGTGTCCTCGCATTCTAAGTCCCACTTTGCATGAAGCCACTTGTGATTGAGGGGGTGGTTCTATTTCTTGACTATCTTCATTGCCTTCAACTCTTCCCGATCCAATTCTTGAGATGCTGAAATGAATATATCAAAATTTGGGTATTTTGAGCTAGACTGATGGTTACAATTTGCTTTATGTTCTCAGTCCTCTTTTGTATATTTATGAACATTTTCTATTTTTGACCCTTTTGCTGAGCTGTTACACGGCTATTATCTTAACTGTTTTACCTTATGACAGGGCTCTAAGAAATTCGAGTGCTTAAAACTGTATTATTTTGAATAAAATATATCTGATTACTATGAAAACTACCAGTACTTACAGGAAAAATGTTGTGCTGCAGATGTATTAGAAAGAAAAACCACAAGTATTTTTGCAATGTAGCTTTTTATCAACCATTACTTTTAATAGCTGTAGAAAATGAATGAGAATTGAGAGCTTTTTCTGCTTCTTACTGAACATTACTTGCAAATATTAGCTTGTAATAAGATTACAGACTAGTAAAACAACCCATTTGGGGAACTTGTCATCACTTATTTCAGTTTCTTTACTCTGCTGGTTTATAATAGTAAGGAAAACAGGAATCTTAATTGGCAATGGGATTTCCCAGGCTAAAAATGACTAAATTGCTGCCACTCGATTATTTTCAGTAGATGAATTGTGATCATAATTTGTTAAAAAAAGACAATTTAAAAAACCATTTGGAAGCCTATCCAAGCAAAACAAAAAGTAAATGGAAAGTAAACCTTTCAGAAGTGTTCTGAATTACAGAATTATCATGCCATTGAGAAAAATCCTATGCAGGAAGGGACTGCACGCCTAACCTTCACACGTGTTGACAAGTAGAGAGTCATTTGAATGCCATAACTAGCAGAAATGCATGTGTGAACATGAGTACCTGCTCTGTCTGGAGATGCAATCCAAAAAAACAAACAGGCCTTAACATAGAGTCAAATGTATTTTTTACTGACACCCAATATTCCCCAAAAAGTAACTTTCTAATGGTCAAGTCAGGCAGTTTTCCCAGCACAAGGCTAAACAGTTGGAATTGCATGTCATCTTACCCTGCTTGTTTGGGAGAACACAGAACAGATTTTGATATTTGTGCTTTTACGCATTCCTGTATGAATAATCACAATGATTCACTGAGGCTCATTGCAACATAAGGTACTATTCAAAGAGAATTGCAGTATTGCCCAATATGGTAATAGTTAACCGATCCCTTGCTGGGCATGCATATTATTCAAGATAAGTCAGGTATTCCAAAGGAACAAATGTCCCATATTGATTCTTACAGTATTAGCATGGGAGACTTACTGTGCATATATAGGCTCTATATATAGAGCACGCAAATGGATTAAACCGGAAGATATTCCACCGGGAAATACAGGAGGGAAAGTTTCTGGTTTTCACACTTTGTAATGTTAACAAGTACCTAAGGTCTTTTCAGTGCAGATGCTCTTAAACTGCACCAAAAATGAGAGTTTATCAGATGAGAGATTGCACTGACAGAGCTACTGATTTTGCACTTTGTCAGTGCATTGTTTTCAGATAGTAAGGTTTCAAAATACATTGTCCTTAAAGGTCAAGCCAGTTGGCTTGTCAGCATGGCACGCCAACTTGAAAAGGCGGGTAGTGCTCTAAATAGGTATTTTAATGCCCTTATTCTTACATTCTTCATGTGATCTGTTTGTCTATGAGATTTTGCCCAATTTAGATGTTGGCTAACATCATTTGCCGCAGTGTTTGCTTTTAGTACAGTTTTTCGAAGCAGTAGAATGAGTGAAACTCTTGGATACAATATTTCTGTTACTTCTGATATATTTCTGAAACCAGACAAGAGCGTATTCTTCTGTGGTCTCCTTCAAAGATATCCATATAATCCCTACAGTGGCTGACACCGCACTCTAGAGTTGCAAATCAGCTTTTATACTTTATTATGATCCATTAAGGTATTATTTCAGGAGAATTTCCTACTGTCTTTCAGCAGGACAAGCAAGAAACCCCAACTTTACAGAAATGAGTTAATAGTTTCTTTCTTTATATATTACCAAACGGACTGAATAAAACTAGTGTGGAGGTACCCAGCATTCAGAAACAGTGCTTTGAAATTGTTTCGATTTTTTATGCATGCAGCATTGTCACTAGAAGTAGATGGATAATTTATTTATTTATTAAGGAGCACAGTATTTTTTAAGTGTTTCCACTGTTGAGTAATTTGACCATTATTGTTCATTGTTTCTAAATAAACCATTCATCTTAACAAGAAACTTGAGCTCCAGATAGCTGTAATAATTGAAAAAGATCCTGCACGAGCTATTCATTGCTATCCCCCAGCGCTGCTGAGGAGAGTGTTCCTTATTCTGCTAGAGAGAACATTCCTTATCCTGCTAAAAAGAAGGCAGCCAAATTATTTAACCCATCAGAGAGGATATTTTTAGTTATGTCTCATTTTGTCTGGAGACAATTAGGGAGTTCTTATTCATGCTTCTGCCAATGGAACTGTGGATGCTGTAATATCCAGCTGACTGGAAAGGCTAGTGCCATCTTCAAGCAGCACACTGCTGCATCCAGAGAAGGACAGCTGTCTATGCCAGTTCCAAATTCTCCTCCTGGTTCTTCTCTCCTCCTCGTGTTATCTTGAAGTAAGTGCAATAAGAGTAAAATGTCACAATCACCATAGTTGTGATATAGTAGACTTTAACATCTACTGTCTTCTAAAAGCTTATCTGAGGAGTCAACAGTTTGGATCAATTGAAGATGATTTTTTCAAAAGTCACAAAACAAGGAAAAACCACCAAAAAGGTATAATGGAAGTGTTTCTAAACAATCCTCTTATGAAAAGCAAAATTAAATGGTTCATGACATGGTGAACATGAAAGTTGATGCCTAAAGTGCAACCACTAAGGCAACTTACAGCTGTGATTGATTTAGGTTCTCAGTTCTGTTGAGGTGTATAATAAGTCATACGAAAGAGGTAGCACTACGCATTTCTTGCAGCGAAGAAAGTAAATAGGTACAATTGAGAACACATATTAATGTTTCCATTATACGAGACAGCAGAGATTTTCTGATCACGGCCAAGCTATTACTTGGCTACTATTACTTGCCTCCCAGGTGTGCCCGCGTGGAGCCTGTGCAGTATCGATGCAACACAATGGCAGAGAATCATACCCTGTTCTGCTGTTGTAGGAACCCTGCTGCCATTGTTCTGCTAACACACTTACAGAAGCTTTATAAAGGAACAAGGTGTATTTGTTATGAGAAAGCACAGAATAGCACCATAAAGATAAACCATTCTGAATGGAAAAGCAAGCTGTAAATAGGAATGCAGCATTTCTCCGGGAGGCATGACTTTTGCAGATTTTGCCTCTGTCCAGGACATCAAGCTCCTATTTAAGTCATCACATTTTCAGTCAAATTCTTTCTTCATATTTTTTGGGTTAATCTTTTGACACACATTTTGCTGTTATTCCTAGCAAATATAATAGGCAACAGTGGTGTTATCATCACAATAGTCCAAGGATATAAACAAGTTTCTCTCTCTCATTACATACCTTGTTTCAGTGTACAAAGAATCAGAGTTGCTTTTTTTATCACTTGATATTTCGCAAAAAAAAATAATGGTTGGACTAATTATATTTTGAAAGTTAATGGTTTTAGTTGATCTAAGTCAGAACTCTTGGAGAGTAGCCACATCAAATGAGATCCTGGTAATTTGCCATGACTTCACCATGTGCAGCTCCATGAAATTACATGCCTCCCATATGGCTGTTGCTATAGCTATGCCAAAATCAACTAATAACACTATAATTTTGCTTGTGGCCCTTCCTGGAAGAAATCTACATGCATCATATATCAGGGTAGATGTTTTCTTGTTCAGCTCTCTGTAGTATTCCACCAACTATTAGTAAAACTTGTTTAATTTAAAATGCTTAGAACGTGATGGATAAATTATTGAGCAGTGCACCTTATAATACTTACAATAAAGTGAATATTGTCTAATGGATAATCTAGGACTGATTTTCCTTGGCTGTTTCTCTAGCTTTTATTGTCAGCTTTACCTGGCCTTAAGGGATGTTCACTGGGAGGTACTGAATATTAACCTACCTTTTAAATTCAGTTTATACCAACCTAAATGGCAACATGCTGACACAGGCAAAATCAGATTTTCATCTCTCTTGGTCATTTCCAAAATCCCTTCACCTCTGCAACTTTTATTTACTTCTTTTTTTTCCTGTTCCTTGCACTTTACTGTGCTTCCCAGGCCTCGATCTATATATGGATTCACAGAGTTGTTCTTTCTGCATTCTCAAGGGCAGGCCATTATCTGCAGGAAAATGATCCAGAATGAGCAGGATACTGAAAAGCTTCCCACGTAGCTTAGCAAGGATTTCACAGAACCATAGGAAAGGGCTGGAAGGGAACAAATTTGGAAGGCATTTGTAATGCTTTTGTCTCGGTATGCACTTCTTCAGGCCGAAGGACTTGTGAAATTGTAATATGTGGTATTACCAGAGCTAGTAAATCATACCTGTGTCATGGAGAAGTTTGGAGCTTCAAGACTCATTTATATATAAATCACAGAAAGTTGCCTGAAAATTCCCTCCGTTTGCGTCAAACTGTTAGACTGCTCCTGTGTTTACTTGTTGACTAATAGAAATACTTTCCGTCAGAAGTTTTATCTTCTCATTTCTTATGCTTTGTATTCATCTGCATTCTCTTGTTTTATATTTACATTGTAAACTGCCTGGAGGCAGACAGCAACAGAAGGAGGATGCTCTGCAATGGTAATCACTTCTGTTATCATGGATATTCAGGAAAAGATCACCTGCAACCCAACTGTGCTTATAAAAGCTGGACTGTGATGCATCATAGAATGATGATATTGCTGGATTATTTGTGCTCTATAGGATGGTACTAGATAAAGACAATTTAAGGTTTTATTCCATTTGTTCCATGGTAAGATTGAGAACATACTAAAACATTGCCTTTATACATTAAAAATTTGATTTCTGGTACACCCTGGAACAGTGAAAAGCTTTGCATAAGTTTGGAATGCACTTCTGGCCAAATGAGGATGTAAAGATTCAGAAAATTACACCATGAAAACAGACAGTAGGCTTTTCCTATTGCTCCTGTACTGAAGAAATAAGTAAGGGCTGGAAACCATTTCAATGCAAGAAAAGTTTTGAAATGTACCAGTCAGCACTGCAATCCTGCTGGATCTAGCTCAATTTTAGCTTTATAAGCTCAGTTTTGTAATTTAAGTGCAAGACTTCTATGCTAAAAATATCCACCAAGATAATTGAGATGCCAACACACAAAAGTACAAAGGGTACTTTGTATGAAATATTATAGGAAGCAGTATTGAAATTTTAATTTTGATGAGTAATACGCCAAACTTGTGTTTGTGGTACAACAATATGAGATAATATTGCTTTAAGAGAAATCTTGCACCTTTATTTCATTGGACTGGGGCTTGGGTCCATTGCCACCTGAAGAACTGCATCTGGCAAGACTAATAAAATGAAACATGAGATCTCATGGGCAGGGAGTTTAGTCTTTCAACCCCTTCCCTTGCGAAACTGTGATTGACTTGGCAGCTCGATATTGAGAGAAATCCTATGCTTTTTGGTTCTCACATGTAAATTCCACCGTAATTCAGTAATACAAAATTCACGAGCACTGCTCTTTTTCAATGTCATTCTTAACACAGACTCAGGAAGAACACAAACTGATAGCAAGAGATCACAATGGAGTTACTTAACAGATTTGTTTCACTTTCCATATGAACTGTAGTACTTCTTTTTTCCTGCTCGGTTACCATTTCGCAGAAAACACTTGCACTCACAAGGAGGCAAAAAATAAATCCAGCTGAGGGATATTTTTTGTAAAGTGCATTACAGTAAGTGCTTGTGGGTGTGATTTAGTGTTTTATACTGAAATGGCTCTTCTGTTAGCAAAAAGTCATTAGCATGCTTTTATAGCAGTTCTACTATCTGTCTTTTGACTTTGCTATTAAAGCTTAGCCAGACTGATCAGGAGCATTATTTGGAAATACTATGCAATAAAGAACGGGCAGCTATGGTACACTAAGGACTGCACTGTTCAAAACTCACTACAGCTGGGCAGACTAACTCGGCGGTGCTGGTCCTCTCTGTGCCAGCTCTACAACAGGGACAAGACCTGCCAGCTCCACACTTTCTGCACACCGTAATTTTTTGGCCCTTGTCTCACGCTTCTCTGGGGGGGGTTCCCTGAACTCCTGCAACTGAAGCATTAAGCTGCTTTCTTGTTCCAGGATTCCATCTGCCTGACACAGCAGTTGAACCTGCTGCATGTGTAACCCTGAACTCCAGATAATAAAACCAAGAGGTAAGTGAAAAGTCCACATGGCACTTTACATACTAACTGTATTTATTTTAGATAAATATGTACCTCTGCACACACAGGCATGTGCATTAAAAAAAAAAAAAAGGCTGTTTGCACTTCCTCTGTAAAGTTTCAGAGATACTAATCTTTCATAGTCTAGCACAGCATAGCTCACAGGCTACACAATCCCTTCCCTGCAGAAATCCCTTCCATTATCTGTAAACTGCCTCATAATGTTCTATTCGTAATTTGCTTTGACATTAAAATAAAAATGTTAACATTCTCACTATCTCCTTTCCTTGCTTATGTTTCTCAAGGAAGATCTGGCAGCCCACGGAAGCCAGATGGTGGCTTGAACTTCACAACTGAACTGTCTAGCTGCTGCTACAAAAAGGGATGGTGTTGGTTCCTCTTACCTCAACTTGAAGGGCATGTACTTTGCACCGGGGCTGACTCTTGTCTAACCCTACAGTAAAATCAGGGAATGACCCTATGAATTAGAGATAGCTTAAACTAAGTGAGGAGGACCAATGCTTGAAGAAGGAAGCAAGACCACTGTGAGGATACCTAAAAGGCTGGTGGCTCCCTAAGAGACATGGAGCTAACTGCAGTAACACAGCCAGCGGCGCTGGGGACTCACCAGCCTGGGCATGTCCTGCAGCTCATGGCTGAGGTGAGATGAGCAGACCCAAAGGTAGTGGGCAGGCTCAATCAAGAGTCCTGATCATCAGACCAAGTTTATGGTGGCGAAACGGGTCCAAGGTGAAGCCAGGATGTTGGTCTGCAGCCCCATTGAGGCCCATGGGGACAAGGCAAAGGGCCAGAAAGCCAGGGTGGGACAGCACACACCTAGATATGAGAACGGGAAGGGGTTTCCTGTGCCCTGGGGCAGGCAGTGTGGGGTGGAGGCCCCAGGTGAGGCTAATGAGGGCCATCAAGGCCCATTAGTGCACTCTGAGCCCTGACAATTACTCAACAGACCACCAATGAAATCCCCACCAATTACTCCTTTTCCTGGGCCACCTTGTCCTCAGCCTGAGAAGGGATTACAGAAGGAAGCTCACATCTTGGCACTGCCGAGGCAGCAGCAGCAAGCAGAGGAGTGAAAATACCCAAAAGTCGCAATACCAAAACTGTTAAAACATTAAAATACTTTGAAAACAGACAAAAGAGTAGGCTGTTGCTACAGCACATCATGGGGCCAGATCCGGTGGGCACAGCGGTCTGTCCTTCCAACCCTGAAGGACTGTGGGAGGCAGGAATCATATAATCATTTAGGTTGGAAAAGACCCTTGGGATCATCGAGTCCAACCATCTACTCTACAAAAAGTTCTCCCCTACACCATATCCCCCAACACCACATCTAAACGACTCTTAAACACATCCAAGGATGGTGACTCAACCACCTCCCTGGGCAGCCTATTCC